>JABUQX010132980.1:12500-14879 GCA_015478945.1 Trachelipus rathkii | reverse complement strand
TTCTAAAATTATCTTATGGTAAGAAATCTTTAACTTAGTTTCAATGTACAGGTTAATTCTTAAAAAATGAGTGAATTTTGAAATGTTTTTAAAATCTGTGGAAATAAAAACTTCATAGCTTGCTATTTAAATATATATTTATTTTTGAAAACTTCTCTTTATGCTTTCAATGTTGAATTAATTATAACCATTCAATCACAGCAGATACGAAAGTTACTCCCCTTATCGAGTGTTGAATTGATTGTCAATATTTGAACATTTTCCCAACCGGCATTTTTTTTGCTAAGGAATTTTAATTTTTTTTTACCATTATTCATTAATGACTTGCTTAATTTCAGTTTAAATTGGTTTTAACATTATAAATTTACTATTAATGTATGTTTAAAGTTAACTTCCTTGCTTAACAAAATGGCATATTTTACAGTATTAAACCAAAAGCGAACCACCGAATTGTTATTTTATATAAATCTTTAACCAATTTCTTGAGCAGGAAATATGAAACAAATTCAATTTCTAGAACAGGAATTATGACCAGAGCATTGCATTATAAATATTTCATAGTTAAAATAAAAAAAAAAAAAACAGGCAGAAAATTGGATGCAGAAGATTTGCAATGCAAGAAGTTCTCGAGTGAAATACGAAGTCAGTCGATATAATAATTTTGTAAGAGACAGGATGATTCCTGAGTGTGTGTGTTCCTTGTAGTCTCGATTCTAATCTGATTTTAAGATTGAACTTTCAATTACTTTTACTCGTAAACTTGTATGTCGTTTGGATTATAGTAAATAGTTTCACATTTGTATTGAAAAAATAATTTTCAAGGTAATTTATATGTCGAGCTTTATAATCGAGGTTTAATTGTTAATTTTACGAAAAATTATTTAAAATAGTTTTGACAGTTTTTTTTTTAGTTTGAATAATAAGTTATAATGAATAATAATGCTTTTGAATGGAATCATAAGTATAAATGTCGATAGTAAATCGTATGTAAGAATTAATAAAGCAGGTAGCGAATGGTTTAATATAAATAGTTGAGTGAGTCGGGGATGTTATGTTATCAGGACTATTTAATTTTATATGGATGGGATGACAAAAATTAAAAGGTAGGGGGGTGTAAGTCTGATGGGCAATTGTTTTTTGAACGCTGATGATTTAGTTTTGTGGTGAATTTAAAGAAATATTGAGGGCTTTGGCAGGGTGCGTAAAAGGAAGGGTTTGAAAGTCGATGTTGATGAGAGTAAGGTGATGGTAGTGAGGAGAGTCATGGTGTGAAATCATATTGAATGATGAATAATTGGAATAAGTATTCGAGTTTAAATATTTAAGCTTTAAGTTGGATGAAAAGGGAACGGATGATGCAGAATGTAGTAGACAAGTTGTAAATGGTTGAAAGGTGGCTGGTGCAATTAAATCCTTGGTAAATGTAGAGGGTCTGTCTGGAGTGCGCTAGGGTTCTTCATGAGGGTATGTTATTCCCGGTGTTAATGTGTGTTATCGAAACTAGTTTGTGGAATAAGAGGTAGAAATGTAACATGCAGTCTGTTCAGATGAATAATCTTATGGGCGTGTTAGGTGTGAGAAGTGAAAAATGAATGAGCATGTTAGGAAGCTGTGTGGTGTGAGAGTATATTAGGAAGGTTTGGTAATATGGAAGAGATTGATGATGGTTGGTTAAGTGGATGTATAGAGGTGAGTGTGTTGTGAATCGACCGGCTTGGATAATTAAGGAAAAATGGATTGAGATGGTGTGTCTGAAGGAAAGAATTGTGAATTTGGTTCAAGTGAGAAGAATGGTTCATAGTAGTAATGAATGGTAGCTTTGTGAGGAGGACATAATTGTAGGATTGGGACATGGAATGAACCCTAACGTGAACGAGACACCATATTCTCGGGTCTGTCGTAGGGTTGTGAGACCCTAGGTTGGATTTTTGTCTGTGAAGGACTCGAACTTATTAAGGATCATGTTTTTCTATTAAACTTGTTTCCCGTATATATTACGAACTCTACAATCATCTGGGGACATATAGAGAGAATAAAGAAGGAATAATGAAAATAGCTGAAACTATTTATTGTCATTATAATATGCTTCAATTTCACTACAACCAAAATGGTTTAAATTTTAATAGCCCATTTCATTGTAATATAACATATTATGGAAAACAGTTTATAGTTGTCATTTGACATTTTTGGTTAAAATTTCGTTTCAAACTTTTATAGAAGTTTCACGAAAATTGTTGGTGGTCGTTTTTTAACTTTTTTTCATAGACGATTCTGATCAATATGGAATCTAAAGGCCTATTTTTTAAATATATCTTTTAAAGTAATAATTTCGCACTTCAAATTATTTATATATATATATATATAATATATATATAATAT
>JABUQX010132979.1:7500-10000 GCA_015478945.1 Trachelipus rathkii | reverse complement strand
TTTGTTAAGTAATGAATTAAAAACCCTTTTTAAAAGAAAACGAAGATCCTATGAAATGGTGGGCAAAAGAATTAAAATTTTTTAAATATTTATCATGGGCTGCACAGATATATTTATCATCACTACCTTCGTCTGTAGAGAGTGAGAGGCTTTTCAGCAGTGGGGAAAACATCTATACAGCTAGACGTAATAGACTCAATGCTGACACAGGAAAAAATTTAATGTTCCTACATCATAATTTACTCATACTGTCATATGAATATTGATTAATTTTCTGGCGTGGGGATCCTCGAGCCCAATGTCAATTTTTTTTTTTTTTTTTTTTTTTTTTTTTTTTTTTTTTTTTTTTTTTTACAGTTAACCACCACTCACGGGCCGAGCCCCTTTTCAAGGAGGGGGCGGAAAATAAAACATGGAAAAACCCACCCAATCCCCAGCCTAAGGCAAATCTCTCAGGTGATCGCAGACGCGGGCTTTAAAGAGAGGAAGATTAAATATAGTTGGAAAAACCGAAGATGGAAAGGAGTTCCACAGAACAGAAGTAGCAGGAAAGAAAGAGGCACCACAACGAACAAGTCTGGGGTTCTCAATACTCACGCAAAATTCATGCGAAAGCATGGCACCCCTTGTATTGCGAGGGCGACGCAATGGAGGTGGAATGCGAGCGGCCAACTCCATATATAATTTATTTATATATAATTTATAATTATATTTATATATAATTAATTTATAAATACAATTCATTTATTTTAATATTGGAAATTAAGGAAGTAAAATTTAAAACTAGTTAAACTTTCTAAATATATTATTACATAACCCATATGCTTATTAATTTTTTTAAAAAATAATATTGTTTTTTCAGACATGGCAAATGTCCGGTCCCGGCCACGGCTCCGGCCGAAAAAGCAGGACCCGGTACATTACTATATATATATATATATATCATATAGTATATATATATAATATATATATATATATATATATATAGTATATATATATATATATATATTATATAATTTATATATATTATATATATATTATTATATATATATTATATATATATAATATATATATATATTTATATATATATATATATAATAATATATATATATATATATATATATATTATATATATATATATATATAATATATATAAATGAAAAAACTCCGAAAATGAATATTTGTGGTGATCCTGGAATAATCACACATATCCACACAAATAATATATATATATATATAATATATATATATACCATATATACTATATATAATATATATATACTATATATATATATATAATATATATATAAATATATAATATGTGTGTGTAATAGATATATGTGTATAGATATATATATATATATAATATATATATATATATATATATATATATATATATATATATATTATAGTATAGTTATATATAAATTATATACATAAAACGACCCATTCAATGCATTTCTACAGGAGAATAAAAATCTTCAAAAAATTGCCTTTTGACCTCATGGTCATTCCGAAATCCTGACCTTGGTCGCCCTTAGGACGATTATTTACCAGAAGCAATGACTGAATTGATGCTCTCAAAAGATTTACACTGCAATTTTATTATCTCAAACAGTTGTGAATAATAATAATAATAATAATTAATAATTAATAATAATAATAATAATAATAATAATATTAATAATAATAATAATAAGCTAATAATATATTCATAATAATAATAATAATAATAATAATAATAGTAATAATTTTATAATAATAATATAATAATAATAATAATTAATAATAATAATAATTAAATAATAATAATTATAATAAAAATAAAATAAAAAAATAATAATAATAATAATAATAATAATAATAATAATAATAATAATAATAATAATAATAATAATAATAATAATAATAATAATTATAATAATAATAATAATAAGAAGAAGAAGAAGAAGAAGAAGAAGAAGAAGAAAAGAAGAAAAAGAAGAAGAAGAAAGAAGAAGAAGAAGAAGAAAGAAGAAGAAGAAGAAGAAGAAGAAGAAGAAGAAGAAGAAGAAGAAGAAGAAGAAGAAAAAAGAAAAAGAAAAAGAAGAAGAAGAAGAACTACAGAGCTGCAGAACACTGACTAGCAAAGAATTTACAGTCCCTCAAGGCTAGTCTGTTAAGTATTTTTGTTTATTTAATATGTTGGATGTGTCCACTGTTTTAAAACAAATTTGTAATGTATTTTTGAAATAAGTAAATTATTTTTTTACCTATTTCAATGTAACATATGATGAGTTTGCTCGCTTAGAATAGATCTGTTTCTGAGCAGCAAACGTCATGGTCTGTTAAGTATTTTTGTTTATTTATTGTGTTGGATGTGTCCATTGTCAATGTGACATATGAGTAGTCTGCCAACTAAGAGCAGATCTGCTTCTAAGCAGCAAACATCATAGTCTGCTAAGTATTTTTGTCTATTTATTGTGTTGAATGTGTCCACTGCTAATGTGACATATGAGTT
>JABUQX010132979.1:0-2500 GCA_015478945.1 Trachelipus rathkii | reverse complement strand
ATTATTATTATTATTATTATTATTATTATTATTATTATTATTATTATTATTATTATTATTATTATTATTATTATTATTATTATTATTATTATTATTATTATTATTATTTTATTATTATTATAAAAAAGTTCACAAGTAACGGGCATAGCCCTATTCTAGGATGTGAACTTCTCTAGGTAATTCCCACCTAGGATCCGGACAAGGGATCGAAACCGGACCCTTGCCATGCGATTCTGTCGCTCTACCGATTAAGCCATGGTTGAGGCTTCCTTAATGCATGTCTTTACTCATATCCCAGATCGAATTGGAGATGAACTCAACATTCTAGACCTTCTTTTCACTCCTAATCCTTGTAATTATAATGTTTTTAGCCTCTTTACTAATCTGGGTCCTTCCAATCACCTTCTTACCTTTGAATCCTCATCATTGCTTACTGCAAGGAATCGTTTTAGGCCCTTTGATGCTGCAAAACTGTGCAGACCTGGGGTCGTATTTCTTTCATTTTCACAAAATAACTCCTAATACTACTAATGTGCAGAATAATGAATCAAGGTTGTTGTTCACTCTGTCATAGAGAAGCATGTTCTACATTTTGTTCAATTCAACTAAAATTAGCAAAGTTTCGTTTAATTCTTCTTGTTTTTGTGCTATTCGATGCAGGGAAGCTGCCTTCTCGAAATACCGTCGACTCCAAACTCTAGAAATTCATGCAATTTATATTTCATTCCGGAAATAGTTCAAAATCTATTCCCGATTAAAACTAAAAACTTTTCTCCATAGAAAATGTAATTATCTTTCTGGTTCCTCTTCTTCCTTCCCTTTCTAGCATTTGACAAAAAAATATGTTACCTCTAACTTTGATTCATCCTCTTTTCCTCCTCTAGTATCTTCAGATGGCATACCTGCGCAGGCATCTTACTTTCTGCTAAAGCTGAACTCCTCGCTCAAAATTGTGATTCTAACTCCACTCTTGACGATTTCGGAGGTTGTCCTCCTTCTCCATCCCTCCAATTTATTTATCCCCTAACATCGTAATATCTTCTAAAGTTATCTTTTCTGTTCCGTCAAGTTTAATACAAAGAAGGAGTATCTTTCTGACGGTATTCCTCCAGTGATTCTTAAAACTTGTGCCTCTGAACTTTGTCCCTGAATTGAGCGACTTCTTCGTCTCTGTCTTTCCACCTCGACCTTCCCTCGTTACCGGAAGTAAACGGTTTTGTACTTCAGACACTGGAGTGCCCCCCTTAACTATACGTTCCAATTATGTCTTTAATTAGAACGCTTACGTCTCTTTATATTAGGTTTGCTGAGCCTATTTTTCCCTAGGAAAGATCTCGGAAGACATCTCCTAATTTCTGGTATATGATCTAATCTAAGGCGACCAGCACAGCGCGATGGCTGTGTCGCGTTACACAAAGAAGAAATACTAAACTAAATCAAGCAGAATGATCTGATCCAAGGCTCTATGTACTCTATTCTGACTAAATAATGAAATGTACATTACTTTAGTTAATACATCCTTCAAGCTACTTTTGGTATTTTCGGCTCGAATTCCATGGATCTCAGGCTTGTTGAAGCATTAATACACCAATCGAAAATACTCTAATTATCGATCTAGAGGTCTGTCATGCCATGGACAACTAAAAACTAATATTCTTCTTGATTGCGTGTGCATATTATACAGATTCTCTTTCTTTTCTGAGGACTCTATTCATCCTCTCTATCTATATCTATCTCTATATATATATCTATTCCTATATTACTCTCTCTACTCATCTCATGCTCTCTACTCTCTATACTCTCTCTCTCTCTCTCTCTCTCTCTCTCTACTCTCCTCATCTCATCTCTACTCTCTACTCATACTGAGCGTTATCCTTTTCTCGTGACCTTAATTATAAGGTAGGATCACTATATATATACATCTCTTTCTATTCAAACATTCAAGATGAAGTAATATATGTATACGTGTTATGTAAGCTACTTTCGGAGTAACTTATCTAGCCCACAAACATTGCGGTATTCATATATATATTGCTATACTGTTATAGGAGCGTTGATTCGCTACTATAGTGATATTAGGTGACAGATATAATTACAAGCATTGCAAGCATATCTAAGCGAGTGTGGAATGAGTGAAAGAATTTATAGCGTTCTCACTGGTGCACAGGTCTTGTATACGCATCTTACAGCGTCTTCTTTACGAGCTCAGCATAACTCTCCGGTCCAATCTCCTACTCTCTCCAATCTCTTTAACAAGCCAGCTGAAGATGTTAGCAGTTACAGTGCTGCTGCGTACACTGCATCATCTGATCAGGAGAGTCTATCGTATTGCGAGGAGGTATAGCATAAAGCAGTTTGGCATAGTCTCTTGCGTGAAGTGCTCAATACAGTTATCGCATTACCCCAGTTGGTCATATGAAGAGGAGAAGCACCGTGTGGATAAGTTTGACTACAGTTTTATCGGTCATCACAAGTGTGCGATCAGTTCGTGGTATGCTCA
>JABUQX010132977.1:0-11786 GCA_015478945.1 Trachelipus rathkii | reverse complement strand
CTCTAAGAGCTTCAATAAATTTAATAAATGGATTGCTTTCAAATTTTCTTATAAATATAAATTGGGCAAGATACCCTAATAAATGGTTATTCCTCCTTCCTTTTGATGGTATTTTAGATTTGACTTATAAAAAAAATTATTGCAATTTAAAAAAATTAAGCACCTAACCTAACCTAACTTAAATTTTAGTACCTAGTAAGTCATAATACTGAAAAATTTATATATTTTACCTTTGACGATGTTCCTTGAATAGTATTAGTGTGAACACCAGTTTCTGGACCTTTAAAATGTATTGAATGATTAACAGTAAGATGTTGAAAATCTAAATTTTCAACAATCCGTATATATAATAGAACCCTTTTCAACCCTCGAGAAAGGTTTTTTGTTCTATATAATTTCATCATATCGCCAAATACTTTGATAATGTAGGCTTGTTAAAAAATTATGTTTTTGTGATCAGATCAGCAAGTAATTGGTGTTCCAGGTAACGTATGCAGGTCTGACATCCTTAGCGGCAAAAAGTTCTTTCCCCCCCTTGATTGTATATATGCTGCGTGAAACTGTTGCTAGACCGACCGGACCTACAGAGTTGCGACTTGTTTCCTAGTGATCTCGTCTTTTTTAACAAGGCTTTGTTAACGTACTCCTGTTTCCACATTGTCACTTCAGACACATACGCATTGGAAGGTAAAACGTTTCAAGAAAAATAGCTCATGAAATCTTAATTCAAAACAGTTAGCTTAATTATATGACTAGATCGGTCTTATTTAACCTGACCAAAGGGAGCTCACGAAAGTAAAAAAAAAAAAAAATAGTTGCAATTTCCGATCAGAATCAAGATTCGAGCTGTGCAGGTTTCATAAATGGAGTGGTCTGCTCTTCTAATTGTAGATACCTTCATCCTTACCCTGAGGAAGATGAAGTATATTGTAAATATTATTATTTACAAAGGAAATGCCCATCTTCGCACTGCAGATATTACCATGGAAAGGCGTGTTCTTTAAAAACAGAAAAAATCCTATGAAGATAAATATGAAGATCATAGATGCCCTGAAATTATGAATAGAATGAGTTGTACTGATTCACCAAGTAAAAAACATCTTAGAATACCTAAGGAAGATGAGATATATTGTTTTTAAAAACTTGAATATTCAAAATCAAATCCACATTCCAGAGATGATTTAAATTTATATCCTCAAAATGATGGTATGGTTTATCATACCTGACCAGATAATGTTCGTCAGATACTTTTCGGTTACGATCGGTATGGCTCGTATCATAAAAGGCCTGCTTACAGAACATACGCCTACGAGAATCCGATAGCTATGAAAGCATTGGGTCCATGACTCCTGTTCCGGGGTCATTGTCTTATCAAATACCATGTCATGTAATGGCACGTTACAATCAATGTTTCCCAGTTTGTGAATATTGTATGATAACTATGGCTTGAGTCTGACTGCTTTCATTTAAGACACGGACTTGCAATTTTATATCCAACATCTTTTAAAATTAATCTGATTTAAATTTATTTTCTTTAACTCGGTTAGGATTTGTGCTTCATGTAATAATTTGTAATTATTGTTTTCTTAATTTGTGCCGCAATTTAACAACCGTTTTCTCTGGCGTTAGTTCAATAAAAAAATCAAATCTTTCCTTTGATGTTTTAATCAGGTAAATAAAAGAATTAACTATCTTAAAAAAAAAAAAAAAATACCAATTTCGCGTGCACCGTGTCTGAACCGATTCAAGCTCATTACTAGCTACATGTTATTTTAAATTCATTTTGTAAATAAAAGTATTTGTTTAGCCACCTTACCGTAAATAAAATCATTTTTTTTTTATTCAGATGGCAAGATAATTTTAAGTAAAAACCAAATGCACTGTTAATTTAGTAAAAGATATTTGTTGAAATTTAAAGAAAGTTGCTTTCCTAAATTATGCTGCCAAATAATAAAATGTGATAAGTATATTTCTAGGAAATAGCGTTTTTTTTTCTCTTTTTGGAAGTTCCAATTTTTCCAATTCATTCGAAAAGAATTAAAATGTAGATTGGATTTGCCATGCTATTCGAAAAGCTGTGTTAAGTAAATTGATTTTATAAGCATTTGCGGGATGAAAAGAAATTACTTTAGTGAGTCAAATTGTAATGTTGGGTATCCTATAAAACTCTGGATTTGAAATTCCTTTGTGTTTCTGTATTATATTAAACATCAGGAACATGACCATAGTTGTTTCCTTCTTCCAATATCCACCAGTGAACATTAATATTTTTGGAGTTCGTGAATTGTATACCATAGTGTTAAAAATATATCAATTTTGTTTCTGGATTTTAAAAAGAGTAAAAGGGAGTTATATGTACAATACCTTGTTCCTTTTATCCCGCATATTTTATAATAAAATTAATCGTACTATTTAAAACACTTTTCGATATAGCAATACTACAAAAAAAAAACTAAGATCTTTAAACATATATACAATCTTCGAATATTGAATTGGGTGGATGAGTCAGTAACATGAAGGCTCCTAAAGGAGAAAGGGACTATGTGACTGCTGGCAGAGGGAAGAGAGGGTGCATAATAGGAATATAATAGGTGAGATGCTGATTTTTGGTGAGGGAGTAACATGATTGAGTTGTGGAACCTATCTCTTATGGCCAAGGATAAACCACGAAATATTAACGAGTACTACAGTGAGGATCCGTCGCCAGTCTTTGAAGCCCTACGTGATTTTTTGTTTGGCTGTTTTCCTGCGTCGTGCAGACGAGCTCTTTTCCAACTATAAGGTCTGTGGAGGATAGAGAATAGTCGGGGGCCCCCACTATTCCCCTCCCCATACTTTCCTTTCGAGACTTACGATGATTTTCTCCTACTGACTTTTCTATTTCCAGTGTATGTGGCCCACAACACCCACCAATCTGGGGAAGGAGGAAAGATTTGGATGAAGCTGATGATGATTGATGATGATGATGATGATGAGATGATGATTGATGATATGATGATGATTGAGGCTGCTAATGATGATAATGATATATAATATATATATATAATTATATATATATATATATATATATATATATATATATATAGTAATATATATATATATATATATATATATATAATATATATATATATATATAATAAATATATATATAATATATATATATATATATATAATATATTATATATATATATATATAATTATATAAATATAATATATATATATAATATATATATATATATAATATAGTATTATATAATATATATATATATATATAATATATTATTGGGAATATTCATAGTGCTGAATCCCTTTGAAATATTATTAGAACTTTGTAGTTGTGTACCTCCTATCATAGAGCTTATAGTTTCTAATTATACTTTTCCCTATAAGAAAGGCTTAAAAGATAGATTAACCATAAAAAATAAAGTTTAAAACAAATGATATTACTCATCATAAATAACTTTGAAATGAAACCTGTAAAATAATATTTGGGTCATTTTCAAAATATAAACTTGGGAGGGTTTCGTGTTATGTGCAGGAGAATTTTAGCACAAGGTAGTTGCTAAACAATAAAATAAATTTCCAGGGGATCCAAAGTTTGGTAAGTTTTCCAATCAGGAAAACCCCCAAGAGTCAGTCATTCTTAAACTCAGACTATAAACGAAGGACGAGAGTCAATTAAGATCAATTAAGTTCAATGTTACAACTTTAATAAACGAGTTAGTTTAAGTAAAAGAATAGTAAGAACACCTAACGACTAGGCCAGCTAATAATAGGCAGAAATAATGTAAAAAGTAAAAGTTCCTGTCCTAGTTTTCGTTTTAACAAGGTTAACACACTGCTCACGGGCAGAGCCCTAATCTAGGAGGAGGTGTACTCATTTAACGTCTGAGCAGGACGAAGCCAAGCCCAAGGAGAGAATAGCTCACATTCTCAAACCCGATATACATATATATATATATAATAATATATATATATATATGCATTATACATATAATACATACAACATATACATAAATAAAAACATATACATAACGACAAAATATATATATATATATAATATATAATATATATTGAATATATAATATTATATATATATATATATATATATTATATATTATATATTAATATTATTATATATAATATATATATATATAAATTTCATACAAATAATTTGTGTACATGTAATTCCTTATATATATTATATATATATATATATTATATATATTATAATATATATTATATATAATATATATTATATATATATATATATATATAAATAGGAAAATCAATAATTATTATTATTATTATTATATTATTATTATTATTATAATTATTATTATTATATTATTATTATTATTATTATTATTATTATTATTATTATTATTATTATTATTATTATTATTATTATTATTATTATTATTATTATATATTAATATCTATTATATTATTATTATATTATTATTATTATTATTATTATTATTATTATTATTATTATATACAACTTTATATTTTCACAAAAAAAACTTACTTATACTATATTTTACTATTCATCACTATTCACTATATTTAATTTATTAATTATTTTATTTATCATTAACTTCAATATTATCACTATCACCATTATATTTTATATTATTACCACCGTTACTATTACTATCATCATTACTATTACCATCAGAATTACTATTATTGTTATTATCATTCTAAACATTGTGTTCCCCGCATGGAATGCAGCGGGGTGTAGTGTCGATCGCAGAAAGTATTTGTAATACTCCTGCAACCGTTCATGGGAAGAGTAAAATAGGCAGGAAGGAAGGTGCCCAGCCTCGAGAGCCTTTGCGAAGATAATTTCATCATATTGACCAAACACGCGGCCCGAAACCCTCCACTTATAGACCGAAAATCATTTTTAGCAGCTTCTTCTATTTTTCAAGTTCCAAATTATATTTTTAGTTCATTTCTGTGAAAAAGAATTGATACGATAATTTTGCTGCTCCTACCTAAATTATTTCGGATGCTGCTTTATTTGTTCTATTTATTATATATTAAAATTTTCCAAAAGAACTTGAATTCAAAAATTCTGTTGCTCCTCTTAAGTTCCGTTAAAAAATAAATTTTATTATTTTATAAAATATGATTTTAATTTAAATTTTTTATCCAATAAAACTTTTTAAACCGCTTTTAGTAGATTTTGATAATTCAAAATTTTATTAGCTGTTTCCAAACAACAAGTGATGGTCTCAGCAAAGCCTTATATTTTGCTTTGTACTTATGATGAAATTTTATTCTTACATAAATATTGACATAAATACAGACGTAAATACCACTTTCCAATTATTACAAATAATTGCATTTTTAATTTATAATTTAGGATACTACATTACTTCCGACGCTAAGAATGGAGTGGTAAAGTATATTATAATAGACACTTAATATAAAAGAAATAATAATTATTCAAATATACATAAAATGAAAAGTACATTTAAATGTAAGCATATCTGGTTATATCCGTAGATATAAACATACATGCAAACAGTTGAATGCATGAAATTACAATATACAAAATGCTATGAATAATTATTTAAATCAAATATATCGCTTATAAGTTTGCTTGGAGAATGTAACTTGATGCCTTGGATTTCTACGTAAAGGAGGTTCTTCTTTTGTTGGCACTGATTGTGCTGAAACTTCAGGTGATGTTGAAGGAGAATCTTACGGTAAAATATCTGAAGATGTCGAAGGCGCGTCTTGTCGTGGGACATCTGGGTTCATCAGAGGACATCTGTGACATAAGGGGTGTCATGAACATCGGATACATCATGGACATCAGCCGTGATCATGGATTTCTTATTTGTTGTTAGTGTTTGAAAGAAAATAGTTCATATATTAACCTGAGGCTGTGTTACTAAGCCTGGAATTAATGGCCTGATTATTTCTGTTTTCACTTTTTTTTAGTCTGTATGTTGCTTGAAGTTATTTATTGCGTTTTGAATTTTTTGATCTGAAAATTATTTCTCAGCGTCGACAGGTAAATAAGTCACGTTAGACTTGGTCTGGGTTGATAACCCCTGAGAATAAACGATGTGATTGAAGTTACCATCTCACTGATATTGGTTGTCTGAAGGCGTCGTTTAGAGGGTAGATCAAAAGCTTTTAAAGTGGGGGAAGTTATAGTATTATATCCTTTGGGATTGCTTCTCTACTTTTTCGAAAAAAGTTTAGAGTGTGAGGAACGCCTCTTCTTCTTTTGGCCGTTTAAGGGTTTGATGAAATATATTATTGGCCCATGTGAACCTTTCCGGGTTCACCATAGAGGAAGGAGGGCTAGGGATGTATTTATCTTTTGGATTGCTTCCTCCACTTCAATGTTGGTGTTTGTAGTTCGTCTTAGTCTTCTTCTTGTAGTTTTCTGATTTGGATTTTTTCTTTCTTCTTCTTCATTCTTGGTAGTTTTCTTTGGAGACGAAACTTTCTTCTTGTTGAAACTTTGGGAAAGTTTTTATTCTCTGGAAAGTTAGTTGGTAGTGTGTACGAGAGTGCATATCTCAATAAGGCAGGGAAGCCTATATGTACAATTTTCTTTACTTTTAAAATTCTTTTTTACATAAAATTATTAAACACAATACAGATAAATTACAAGTTTTCAACTTTTAACAAATAATGGTTTTAAAAGTTATTAATTTAGGAATATATATTTATATATATATGATATATATATATATATTAATTATAATATATATATATTATATAATATAATATATATATAATATATATAATAATATATATATATAATAAATACAGTATAATATATATATATATCTATATATATATAAATATATATTTATTATATATATTATATATATATATAATATATATTACCTATATATATATATATATTTTAATATATATATATATATATATATAATATATATATATTTATATATATATATATATATATATATACATATAGGAAAGAGTGTCTAAAGCTACATTCATGTAAATCTGAAGAGAGAACGGCCAGCACAACAGTAAAAACAAATTACATATTTGGAATCAGCGGAAAATTCTAAGGAGGGGCTTTCGTTTTAATTTTTTTTTTTTTTTTTTTTTTTTTTTTTTTGGCGTTTATCGGAAAATTTTTAAGAGAATTTTTTTTTTCCAATAGGGGCTCGAGCCGACGGGGGACAGAGGGAGGACGAGTCCCCCCCGTCGTCCACCGGTAACGGGAGGCCGAGAGACCCCGACTACCAATTGCCATCTTGCGAACAAAATTATTACCTTACACTATGCTATTACTTTAATTACAAGAAAAAAAAATTTTTTTTTTTAAACCTCTTAAACATACGGTTCAAATTTTAAATTCGTTCTTCTAAATTGATTTTTAATCTCTCTTCTAAAAACTCTATAAATCGATTTTTCTTTTGCAAAATATTTTTTTTCCAATATTAGAAATAAAAAAAAAAATCAAATTAATAATGAAATAACAATCTAAATATTAATAAAATACTAAGTAGAAATTGTAAAAGAGTATTTTGAATGTTCCATTGTTTTTATAAACGTCACCTAACTTCCGAACAGATACACTGAACTTACAGAGGTTCTCAAACTGGGGTACGCGTACCCCCAGGGGTACGGGAAGGGATTTTCAGGGGGTACGTAAGGTCAGTAGAAATATGCATCTAAGTACGCCAATCATTATTATAAAGTATAAACGATTATATATATATATATATATATATATATATATATATATATATATATTATATATATATATATATATATTATATATATATATATATATATATATATATATATATATATATATATATATATAATATATATATATATATATATATATATATATATATATATATATATATTATATATATTATATATATACCATATATATATATATATTTATATATATATATATATAATATTTATATTTTTAATTTTTTTATATATATAATATATATTATATATTATATATATATATATAATATATATATATATTATATATATATATATATATATATATATTAGTGGCCTCCATACAAAAAAGAGACAGTATGATGAGAGTTACGTCAAATACGGGTTTACCTCAATTTATAAAGGCAGTCGAATACAACCACAGTGTGTCTTGTCTGAAGGTTCTATGAAACATAGCTTTCTAAAGCGTCATCTACATGGCTGTCATACAACTTTAAAGGATAAAGATGCAAGCTTCTTTAAACGAATGGAAGGTGGTGTGAAACATTCTCGTCTTGATAAATCTGGTCAGTCCCATCAGCAATCTCATGCAGGTCTTCTTGCATCATATAAAGTAGCACTCAAGATCGCTAAAGCAAAAAAAAAAACCTCATACGATTGCCGAAACCCTCATTCTTCCATGTTGTAAAGATATTGTAAGTTGCATGATAGGTGAGGCTGCTGCAAATAAATTAAATTATGTGCTTTTATCGAACGATACTATTTCAGTGAAAAGAATCTGATATGGCAGAAGACGTCAAGCAACAAGTGATCGAAGAAATTAAAACGGCACTAACCAAGATGGTTTTTCCATACAACTGCGGATGAAACTACAGACATTAGTAACTATGCACAGTTGCTTGTTTTCGCAAGGTATATAAAAGATGGCGATTTTAAAAAAGAATTCCTATTTTGCCACTCATTGGAAGCCTCAACTACTGGAGAAGATATTTTCCAGACAGTCAACACATTCTTTGATACGTAGGACTTTTCTTGGAAAAAATGTCTGTGCATCGCACAACTGACGGGTTTGCACCGGAATGCTTGGCATGTCGTCTGGATTATATAGGCAAAGTAAAAGGAGGTGAACCCTGATGAATAAGTCAACACTATGATTCATCGATATGATTTTGGCCATCCAGGGGACCATTACCTCCGTGAACTTCCGAGATGTTTCTTAATGATGTTATCAAAATGGTAAGCGCCATTAAATCAAGTTCACTTAATAGTCGCCTTTTCCGTTTGTTGTGTCAAGATTTCGAGGCTGAACATGAAGTTTTGCTTTTTCACACAGAAGTGCGATGGCTTTCGCGAGGAAATATAAACTTCTAGAGTTCAAAATCTGAGAGAAGAGATGTCCGAATTCTTTTCAAGAGATGCTAAGGCCCAATCCAAGTATTTCAGTGAAAAACACTCAAAAACAATGGCAACTAAAACTGGCATATCTGTGATATATTTTCTCGACAAAATGATCTGAATTTGTCACTGCCAAGGGAAATCCCACACAATGATTGATTTTATTCGATAGAATGTAAGTCATTTTATATGAAACTGAATGTGTGGGGAAAAATGGTAAAATTCAGGAAAATTTCCACATGTTTGCAAATGACTGCGAAAAATTCTTGATGGAGAAAATGATATTACCGACATCGGCAATCTTATTCAATTTCACTGTATCTTCCTGGTTGTTAATGAATTAAGCTCTTACTTGCCCAGAAATAGAAGAGAAACAGAGCAAAATGTAACTTAACCCTTCTTCAACGTAGATGTACATTCAATTCCTACAGACGTTGAGGAGGAATTTATAAACTTCTTAAATGACTCTACTCTTAAGCATGCTTGTGATACATTATCTCTTATCAAATTCTGGTCACTAGTAGTCCAGTCTTATCTTCAACTTGCAAAAATGGTTATCTCAAAACTTCTACCGTTTCCTTCAACATATCTGTGTGACCAATAATTTTTCAAATGCTGAAAAATACCGTTAAAAACTCAATTTTAAGAATTACCAAATAATTTCAAATGTTGAAATTTACTAAAAATCGTACTTTTAAGTTCTAAATTTGTAATGTGAAAATTTAAGCAAAAGCGTATTTTAATGAAGTTAAAATGTTATTAAACAGGTTTCACAAACTAATGAAATAATTTGGTATATAAAAACAAATATGAAAATTTCATTAAAAAAAACTTCGAATTTAAGGACACCTAAAACAATAATATTCTCTTTTCTGCTTTTGAAAATTGCATTTCAATGAAACAGCATTATTTTTTTCAAAATGGCTGAAAAACCGTTTAAACCATATTGTAATGAGCACAAGGACATTACATCTGGTACAAAATTGATTGAAGAAAAATATCCATACTTTGCTGCAGTGACTCAAATTGAAGTAGAGGTAATAGTAATAAAAGCTATTATATAGTTAAACAATGATTTTTGTTGTCAAAAGTTCCTGAGAGATATCGGGAAAAATCAAAACAATATTCAGCAACACAGATATCATATATTAAAAAGAAACGTTCCAATACAAGACACGCTAAAACAATTTGACAAAAGCACATCCACTTTCCTTCTTTGACCCACATAGCATAATCTATGATAATTCAACATATTATTGTTGCATAAATAGTGCTGAAAATACATTTAAATAACTCAATTTATAAGATTTACAATTTAATATTCAAATGGTATTGAAATTTATAGATAATAAAAATACTTATATTTAAGAGTACTAAATTATTTAAATGTGATAATTTAAGAATAAAGCAATTTTAGAAGTTAATTATATTAAACAGGTTTCACAACTAATTAAATATTTGGTATATAAACAAATATTGAAATTCATTTAAAAACGTATTTAAAACACCTAAACAATTAATAAATTCTCTATTCTGTCATTTTAATAATTGCATTTCAATGAAACCAATATTTTCAAATGCTGAAAATACCGTTAAAAACTCAATATTTAAGATTTAACCAAAATAATTTCATAATAGTGTAGAAATTAAGGAAAATCGATTTTTAAGATTCTAATTTGTAATGAGTAAATTTAGAAAAAGTCATAATTTTTAAAGCAAAATGTTATGTAAACTACGTGATCTTTCATATCTTCATTTTAAAATATGTGATAAAATTGACTAACAAACTAAATTTTATATGACAAAATGTTACTTTGAGGCATCTAAATATTATAATATAAAATTTTCACTTTCAAGTTTGGAAATTGAAATTCAATGAAACACATTATTTTTTCAAAGGCTGAAAATACGTTTAAATATAACTCAATTATTAATTTATAGAATTTCTCTTCAAATATTTGAATTGTCAGTAGAGAAATTTATGAATAAATATCGTAACTTTAAGTTCAAATTCACAACTAATGAAATATTTGGTATATTATAACAAATATAAAATTGTATAATTATTTAAATTAATAAATACGTCAAATTAAGACACCTAAAACCAGAAACAAATTTACTGTTTCGCATGCGTAAGTACTTTTGCATTTTACGATTCAAACCACATATTTTTTCTCAAAATGCTGTATAAAAATTTAGCATCAGGGCATTCAATTATATCGATTTACCAAATAATTTCAAATTTTGAAATTAGAAAAAATCGTACTTTTTTATAAGAGTTCTAAATTTTATGTAATGGGAAAATTTAAGAAAAAAGCTAATTAAAGTTTTAAATTTTATTATAGTATTTAAAAACAAGGTTTTATTACCTAACATACTAATAAATTATTATCTATATAAAACATAATATTGAACTTTCATTAAAAAATGTCAATTTAAGACACCTAAAACTTAATATTAAATTCTTCTGCTTATGAAATTGTCATTTCAATGAATAACACATTATCTTTTCAATAATGCTGAAATATACCGTTATAAAACTCCATTAAGATAATTACAAACAAATATAATTCAATGTGAAATTTATATGGAAAAAATCTACTTTTAGAAGTTCTAATTATGAATGTGAAATTTAGATAAGAAAAGCGTAATATTTTTAGTAGTAATAATTTATTATT
>JABUQX010132976.1:0-15114 GCA_015478945.1 Trachelipus rathkii | reverse complement strand
TCAGGTGAGCACAGACGTGGGCTTTAAAGAGAGAAAGATTAAATATAGTTGGAAAGACAGAAGAAGGCAAGGAGTTCCACAGAACAAAAGTAGTTGGAAAGAAAGAGGCACCACAACGAACAAGTCTGAGGTTCTCAATATTCACGCAAAATTCATGCGAGAGAGATGGCATTCCTTGTACAGAGGGAGACGCTAAATGTGGTGGTGGAATGAGTGGCCTTAAAGCATCTGCACCGTTGTAGTACCTATAGAAAGAGATAGTGCGCCAACGTCACGTCGCAGAGATAGAGGGTCAAGAGAAGGGGAAAGTTATTAGTCTCTTAGCTTAGACTCAACCCTATCCACAAGAAGGGTGGAACCGGAGCCCCTAAATGTGAGAACAGTACCATGTTGGGCGAATAAGCTCCTTTATATAACTGGAGCAAATGCAGAGGAAATAAATTCCCGCAACTTGAAACACCAGAACTCCCAGTTTCTTTGAGGCCATCTGCAGCCATTGAAATATCAGGTTTCAATACAATTTATTGTTGCAGTTAGACCAAGAATGCTTATGCCAGACCTTCACAGGAGACGTTAGAGCCGTCGAAGGAAATAGGAAATTGGGGTGTTTTTGAGAGGGAGATGTAGAGAAGTTGAGTTTTTTAAAGAGTTGAATTTTACAAGGTTGCGGTGACCCCACCGGGAAATCCCATCCAGATCGACAAGAATAGAATCGGAAAGCTGAAGACGAGAGGCAACTCTAGAAGCAAAAGAGGAAGCAGATTTGAAGTGAGTAGAAGAGTGGAGGGTTGAGTCATCGGCATAAGAATGAACAGAGTTGAAAATACAGCTGAGGAGATCGTTGATGAAAAGTAGGAATAAAGTTGGAGATAGAACAGAACCTTGAGGAACACCACAATTAACAGGAAAGGAGAAAGAGGTTGCTCCATCAACGGGTACTGATATAGTGATCGGAGAGAAAATTAGACAAGAGTAAGCAAAGAGAAGGAGGAAACCCAAAGGAAGGGAGCTTGGAGAGCAGTGACGCATGCCAAACCAGGTAAAAAGCTTTGGATATGTCAAACGCCCACACGCAAGATTCCCCATGGTCGCTAAAGGCAGAAGACCATAAGTCAGTTGGATAGGAAAGTATGTCGCCAGTTGACCTCGAGCGACGAAAGCCATACTAATGATCTTAAAGAAGAAAATGAGACTCCATATGATTCAGGAAATGAGAGTTAAGAAGAGTTTCAAAGATTTTAGATAGAATACAAGTGAGAGCTATAGGGCGATAGTTTGAAGGAAGAGCAGCCATAATCTTTTCGGATCTGTTGGACATATGCGCGTTTCCAACTGGCAGTAGGTATAGTATTACGACATAGAGAGTAGAGTTGAACAAGGACAGGCGGGAGCTCAGAAGCACACTCCCTCAAAACACGGGGAGTAATGCCATCTGGGCCACTAGCCTTCCTGGCGTTCATAGATCTCAGGATCCCATGCACACGATCATGTGTAATCACAGGTAAAGACATGGGAAACCCGAGAGGAGAAGGAGTAGGAGTAGGAGGGATGCCAAAATTGTCCAGGGTAGAATTATATGAAAAAAGGAGGCCGAAGAGATTGGCCTTTTCAGAAGGAGAGTTAGCAACAAACCGTCGACCAATAAGGGGAGGAAAGGTAGATTTACACAAGTTGTTAGACATGTTTTTGTTTGGCAGCAAGCCAGAAATTTTATCAGTAGGAGTAAACCGTAGGTTGTCGCCCTTTCTTTTAGTGAAAGTGCGCTTAGCATGTCGAATAGTATCCCTGCAACGGTTCCGAGCAGAAGGAAAATTAGTAAGAGTAATAAAAGAATGATAGTTTTCCATGCCCAATACGCAATGTCTCTCTCCTGAATGGAGCGAGAAGAAGCTAAATCGAACCATGGATTTTCGGGAGTAAATAGAACAAGTTGAAGGAATGAACGTGTTCATCTTATCAACGGTGATTACGGCCCATACTTTTAAGCGGTGAGCGATCCTATCAAAAGCAGGATTCACCTGGAAGAGTAGTTGGGGCCAAAAACAACGCACTCACTACCTGATTAAAAGTGCCAGAAATACGCTTAGGGCATGGACTGCTGGAGAAAGTATTATAATTAAGACACAAGATTGCGGTCAGAGTTACCAATAGAGGAGAGAAATGGTGTATTTATAACGAGAAGGAGTAGTGATGAATTATAAGTCGTATTCAAGTATTGGTTAGGACGATCTGGAATATGTATAGGTCCTTAACTAACTGTTCCAGATCGTTGAGAATACCGAATGTTTTTGGCCTCCTAGTAACGTTTATCAGTGTGAGGGAAACTCAATATCTCAGTGGTGTACGTTGAAACTCCTTAAATAGACGAGATCTAAGCATTTGATGGAAGAAGTAACAAACAGTCTCATGGAGGTGTCTGTTCCATTAGCACCATCCACCAGAATATTAAGATAATGATAGTAGTAGGAGAAAGACTTTTAGCCACAGAACATCTAGAAATTAGGAGATTCAAGATTCTCGAGACGTTACAGGAGTGTTTATGTTTACAGAGGCACATACACCACCCATTTAAAGGAAATTATTAAAAAGTTATAGTTAGAGATATTAAGCTTGTTTGAAAAGAATCCCTGGCCAGCTGGGTCTCAGACATTAATAAAATGTTAGGCTGTTAGAGAGGTGATATTGCACAGATCCGTGAGTCAGCACAGGTCACCTGGATGCCTCCTGAGTATATGTTGGATACATACATACTTATTATGGCAAGCATATACAGCAGGCATATATGCTGGCAGCAGTTAGTACAGTATAGCGGCGTTAGCGTATTGAAGTTATTATTGGCTGGCTACTGGCAGCATACAGTATGAGTAGCAGCTGGCTACTATTATTATTGCTGATATAAAATACATACATGGCATGCTGCTGCCATTGGCTACTGTTGCGCTATTACTGGGCTGCTGGGCTGGCTGGCAGGTTGCTGCAGCTATACATACATAGCAGCAGCTGGCTGTGTTGCTGGTGCCACGTTATTGCTGCTGCTACATGCATTACGTGAAAGAGCGCTGGCTGTAGCGCTGGTTGCTGCTGGCTGGCGGGCTGGCTAAGCTACAGCGCAGGCAAGCAGCGCAGCGGCAAACAAATACTGGCGCCGCGTTGGCTGTTACTGCTGGCTGCTGCTGGCGCAGCATCTACGGGCTGGCTGGCTAGCTACAGCGCTGGGCTGTTGCTGGTTATGCGCATATTGGCTACATGGTTAGCAAGATAGCTGGCCGCTGTGGTTGCATACTACATTATTACATTACTGGTTATTGTTACAAGCGGTTGGCTGGCTACGTTACACATACGCAGTAATATTAGCAGGCAGGCGAGCGCATATATATATATATATGTTGTTGTTATAGCATATATATATATATTTACATCTTCTATATTTAAATATCACCTGGAGATTTTTTATGGTTATATGGCGACAGGGCAACCTGGTCCTTTCCTATTGCTTGTATTGGACCAGCGTTGGAATCTTGTGGCCTAGAAGCAAGATCTTCTGGAGAGCTCTGGGAGAACGAGTTTCTAGGCCTAATGGAAGAAGATGATAGTTCTACTGAAAGGGCGAAACCCGCTCCGAGAGTAGCTTACCCTGAGGACCGGCGTCCCAAACCATTGCGGTTTTAGCAAACCCCCAAAGTAATATGTTTGTAAAGCCTATCAAATCTGGAAGAGAGTCGTTCCAGGGAGTTGGCGACGACGATTATATGATGAAGCCGTATTCTGCGGGTTGCTGGCGCGGTTGAAGGTTGGTTGTTGTTGCTGGTTATGCAGCATAGTATGCAGTTGGTTGTTATATATATATAGCTTATATATACTGGCTATTGCTATTGCTGGCGAAGGCGCATACAGCGTTATTATTGTTGCTGCTACATACATATGGTATATAGTATAGCAAGGTTGCTAAGCGTTATACAGCAAGGTTGCTGCGCTATATAGTATATATATATATATATATATATATATATAAGGGTCCAGCTTTTGTATTTGAGGAATCTTAATTTTATAATAAATAAGAGAATCAAAGCTCTGAACATAATTTTTTCCTTTATTAATGTCGACGTTTCGAGAAAAACACTTCTCATCTTCAAGATTATAAAAATCATAAAACAAATTCAGCAATAAAATAATATAACAAAAGGAAAATGTTCAAAATCTAAAACAATCCGTTATTTTCAAACAATACACAAATATGAAAAATTAAAATAGATTTCCAGACAGCATTTTTAATTTGTTTCAAATGTAAAACAAGTTTGCAACGTCAAACTTGCAAGCTTGCTATAAGCTTGCCAAGGATTTCCGCAAGTGTGATTTATATTATGTATCAAACATGCTAGTTTACACCTGTTATTAAAAATTCTGATGTTGGACATCCAAATTCTTAACCTTTACATGATTTTGACCAACATATGCGATATATATACCACCCAAAGGTAATATATCTAACGCATACATTAGGTAGAAGTTATTGCGAAACCAAGAGATGCGCTCTTTTCTGTAATTATAACTATTTAATAAATAAATAACTGAATAAATACTAAACCTTTAATTTGAATACACACCTTATTATGCACATGAAGATCTTTAAATATATGTGATAATATACCCATGTGGTCTCTAATATAATGAATAAAATTGTACTGGCCAACACAAAATTAAACCTATTATATCAGCTACCTGAATATACCTCACATTCGTAGATGCGAAATGTTCGACAGATCTCAGTTTCAATCTGAACTTTAGACTAAGATGATAAAATGAAGATCTTACCAATAAATTCCGAAGTATTGTTTGCCCACGATTAAACTTATAATTATAAATCCAAACTTTCAAGCGGTGAGGCTTGACTCGCAATATATAATCTTTCATATATTAAACATAGCTTTTAATTTAAGCAAATATTTACAATTATTAGATTCACATCTGACTTATTAAATATTAAAGGCATTTACATCACACACCACTTTAACAATGATTGATTGCCATATGATAACAATTTCTTATTATTGTATTGTAAAATGAAATTACAAAATATAAATTTAAAACAGGATTCACAAAATTTCACGTCCATCACTTTTCAAGTATTACGAAAAAGTAAAAACTGACTGTCTAAAGGTGGAAAGATGCGCGGACAGCTTAGTTGGTTTGCGTTTGATACAAGTAATATTTATGAAGTGTAGTATTACTACAAAACAATTTTTTTAATTGAATTTTAATTATATAAGGAAAATTATAAATGTTTTATATTAATATGATGGAGTCGGAAAATTATAATTTTATTAACCTCCCCAGCAAGATTATATTTAGTATAAATACAATCTGACAGATTTACAGAAAAGTATTTTTAAATTTACCAAAGAAAAAAATTATGCAAATTCACCGAAAAAGAAAAGAAAAAGAAACATTCATCACAATGTATATAGCTATATATAATAATATACAATACACAATTGCAATGAATGGTAGGAGTATTTGTTTGGGTATTTGTCAATCACAAATCAGCGAGATTGGCCTTGATAAATTTATCTAATTTCAAAGCTGCAGCTCGCTTAGGTCTAACACTAGGGTTAGTTGCAGGTTGATCTGAGATTGAGTTAGAGTCATTTTCAGGTTCGTCTTGATTGTGTGAGTTTGTGTCAAGGCTAGGAGGAGCTTGACGGTCATGGGTGAGTGAAAGTTCCAGCGGAAATAGATTGTTAATAGAGTGGTGAGCTACAATGCCATTTCCTTGCTTTAGTCTCACTGATCTTATTTTGTTGTCATGTCCTAATATTACTTCCAAAACCCGGCCTAGTAACCAAAATGGCCTAGATTTGATGGGAGATCTAATCAGGACCACATCACCCACTTTGATTTTATTGTCCCAAGCAACTTGGTATAAATCTCTGCTCTGCTCACGCAAGCTAAGAAGGTAAGTGTCGTACCAAAGTTGCTTAAATTCGTAAAACATACGCTCTTGATTCTCCAGTGTGACTTCCAACTTGTCTTTGTTATCTTCACTGACCCATACATCTGCGTTTTCATTCCTCAAAATCAAAGATGATGTGTTGTGCATTTTGAGGAAAGAATTTGGAGTGATTACTTCAAGAATATCAACACCTGAACGGTAAGACAAAGGTCTGCAATTGATGGTGTTTGCTATGAATGAAAGTGTGGTCAAGAGTTGAAAGTATGTAAGCTTGGAGCGACCAATTACCTTATACATGAAGTATTTTAAAGTTCTAATCAATCTTTCCCATAGGCTTGCAATCACAAGCTGAGACAAAGGACTTTACATGTTTGATATGATTGTGACACATTCTTCCAGTGAATTCATCTTGAAGATAAATGCATTTGACAAAATGTACCACCTTTACAAAATGTTCTGGCAGTTATCTGAATATAAATATGTCAGGAAATAGTTTATAACGGTTTTGAAAAAGCGCCGGAATGCTGTAAGAAATTCTGAACAGTCATATCTGGAGCAGCTCAAGGTGTCATTGCTCGTAATTCAGACAAAGTGAACACAGTATGAACATTTTTTATGAGGCGTTTTGCTTTTTCTTTTTATTGTGCACACAAAATGCGTCCTGTATAATCAACTCCGAACGTGGTTGAGGGGATTACTAGATTCCATGGTTTTAGGCTATATCAGTAATATTTTGGGATATTTTGAAAGCAAAGATCTGCGATGTTCATTTAGTGCATGTTTTTACATTCTATGTATAACATTCCTGACTGCTGTCCTTGCTACTGGAATCCAAAAACCTTGATTGTGGAGAAAGTTAAGTGTGGATCCCATTCCTAAATGTTGTACTTTGTGATGGCAATGGCTAATTAAAAGTGTTGTGAAGTGATGATGCTTTGACAACAATACTGGATTATTCACATGGAGTCAAAGATTAATCGGGATTTTGATAATCGACCTTTACTTCTTAGAATGCCATTGTCATCTATGAATAAGTTTAAGTTGTTGATTAAATTAGGAATCTGCTGTATATTCCTATTGTCATCCAGCAAGAAAGTTATTTCAGCTGCAAAATTATTAGCTTGCACTTGTCTAACCCAATACTGTAATGACCTTTGATAAGGGTCTACTTTTGATTTAATGTAGAAAGGCTTGAATAAGTATGAAGTTACCTTCATAAGCTTGACGAAATTTGAATATTTTTCTATGTCTATAATGGCATGTTGCACATTAATCATACCAATATTAACAAACATAGAATTTTTTAATTCTGAAGAGATGGAAAGTAGTGGATATTCAGGCCATTTTCTCAAATCATTACACAACCATGGAGGAGCACTCAACCAAAATTGAAGCTGTTCTTTGTATTTCTTAAATGTAATACCCCTGGTTATAAGGTCAGCAGGGTTTTCTGAAGTATTAATGTACTTGAAAAAGAATGATAGTTTAAATTTGTCTTTTAAACCTTGAAGAAGTTGTTTGAAATCGGTAATACGATTTTTAGTGTATTTAGATTTTAATTTGGTTATACCTGTCAACATCCAATTCAGAATTACTTGAGAATCCACTATAATATTCACAAAAGTAAAGTGGAGGGGGGGAATATTACTGTACGCCTCCAATAGAGAAGACAAGCATTTAAGTGATAAAATCACACCCAAAATCTCTAATGTTGGTATACTGTAGTTTTGTTGGTCATTAAGGGGAGAGACTTTAGATTTGGCAAATAAAAAGTGAGTCTCTGATGTGTTATTGTTACATGCATAAACAACAAAACCATATGCCTGCTTTGAACTGTCACAAAATATGTGCAAGGCATAAGATTGTGTCTCATTTAGAGCTTGACGTTGAAAAGAAATAGTATGAAAAGAAATCAGATCATTATGCAATTTTATCCATTCATTAACAATGTTATTTGTGAGTATAGTATCCCAATCGTGTTTATCTTGCCATATGGCTTTCATTAAGATTTTACCTCTTATGGCAATAGGCAATGCAAATCCTAATGGATCAAAAATTTTAGAAATTTCTGATAAGATCTTTCTTTTGGTATTAGAAAATTGATTGAGGTTTATTTGATTTATGTTTATGGTGTCAGTGGAAGTATTATACCTATAACCTAACACCTTTTCATAAGCAGAATCATGAGTGACATTATTTAATCTATCCTCTTTTCATAGTTTGGTGCAGGTTTTTTTGTCGTATTAAAATGAACGCAAGACAAATTTCCTCCTTGACAATAGTTCTACTCATAACTACAACTGTAAAGGTATTTTAATTCTTCTAAAGAGTTGCAGCTCATTACTAAATTATCAACATACAGCTTAGATGTAAGTGCTTCAGTACATTTGTCTTCAGGAAATTGGGATAAATGGTATCTAAGTACTTGATGGAGGATGTACGCAGATGATGCCAAATACGATGGTATTGTATCTGTAAACCACAAGTTGATTTCCTTCTCTTCATAGAAGACAAAATCTGTTTTTACCTATTTCCTCCTTTAATCTGATCATGAGGTACGCCTGTTTTATATCTGCTAACAGAATGTAGTCATTTGTGCGAAAAGAAAAAAGAAGTTTTAATAGTGAGGCCATCAGATCAATTCCTTCATATGCAGCCTCATTCAAAGAGGGAGAAAGTTTATTAAGTTTGAAGCTACAATTGAGAACGGGTCTGACTTTTGTTGTGACTTGTATGTCTGTTTTGACAACCGCACGATGAGGTATAAATATGTAGTCATGAATTTGATTAGGATTGACTTCTATTTTTTCAAGGATGTTATCTTGAAATTGTTGTTGAAAAACAGCATTGTATTCACTAAGTAAGTTTTTTTGCTTTGTGATTGAATGACCCTATCCATTACCCTTAAAGAAATATGGTAGTTGGATGGTACTTGAGTAATTTTATCCTGATGCCAAGGAAGAGACACATGGTATTTACCATCTTTAAATATGATGTTATCAACGAATTGTTTTACCATGTCTTGATCATAGGATGTTATGTGTTTGTCATTTGAAGGTATACCTATCGATTCTAAAGAGAACATATTTTGAACTCCATGTTCAACATCTGACCGTTAAAATTTGTTCATAAGGATCATAGCAAGATTTGATAAGGTTTATTATTGTGTTTATCATAGTTTCACTTAAAATGTTGACACCTTAGTGTCATTAGATTTGAAAATCGATTTATACTTACATCCCAGCATCAAAGCTATGTAAATTATCACATTTGAAGAAAGTTGATATAATATAAAAAAATTCAACATTTCCCATTTAAAATAATTTATGTTAACCATAAAATTAATTACCATTCATGCAGGTTTATTATTGAGTGAAGGGAAGTATGAATGACATCAATCCCAACAAACATTAAATTTCAAAAGTATGATCTGAGGCAATTCATTTTTATTAAGTTAAATCTGCAAACGAATACCCAACGTTTTAAATTCTGTCACAGTATATTTACACCTTTTACAGAATAATCTAAATTTAAATTATTATCAATTAACATAGGCATGCTAATGGCTTTCTGCTGTTCTATTTTTAATGCTAAGTTTATTTGCTGTAAAGATCTCTGTTGAGATCCAATGAAAGTATGAATGTCATATTGTATTGTATTTAGCTCATGGCAATCTTCATACATCTCTTTTGCAAGTTTACCAGAGATATACGACCTCATACTACCAGTATCCAATATGCAAGTTATTGCCTTTATTTTATTGCCCTTTACTATATTTATTGTCATAGTAGGCAATAAATATATTTGATCTGATCTCTGATGATAATTTAGGCACAAATTGTTGATGGTAGAACTCTGTGCAGGCTTAGACTTAGGGCACAATGCTGCAATGTGAGAATGTTCATTGCAAAAATAACAAGGATATTTCAAATTATTTTTGGCACCCAGGCAGTTATTAGGTTTATGTCCTAAACCTGAACAATATATACAAAGGTTTAATTCCTTAACCCTATTAATTCTGTCTGCATAGGTTATGTATTTACCACATCTCAACATACTATGTCCCTTCACTTGGCAAAACTTACATAAGCTAAGATTGTAATTATTTACAGAGGAAATGTTATTTGATTTGGTATCACCATCAACAAGACTTATGTTATTATTATTATTGCCATCACTCCCATTCTTAATCCTAGTTTTATTTACAGTATCACTATTATGACCGGTGAAAAAATTCTGCAAGCTTCTTTCATTTTTAGAGTCTGTCCTATGTTTGTCTTTTTTAGGACAACCATCATCTACCTTAAGGTAATCTGTCCTTTGTCTGTCCTTCGTTTTGGGCTTAACAGACGATGCATTTTTATGCTTTTTTGATGTCAAGCATAAAGTTTTAATGACTTCATTATAGTTATCAAATATATCAGTTAATGAAGGATAATTATTATCAATTTTATAAATAAGTTCCCTTTTAAATGCAATGGGCAAGTTTTTAAGCATGATATAACTCATTAACTTATTTCCTGCAGAATTTTGAGCCAGAAAGTCAAAACCATGATTTTTAAGCTCATGGATGTAAGTCCTTACATCATTAATGAACATCTTAGTATTTACAAATTCTACATCATAACCAACATCCAAATTACCATTTAATATTTTGTCAAAAATATCATTAACAACACTATCTATATCTAGAAACTCTTTTTTTCAATATGTCCAACGCTATTTGATAGTTGTTATCTACATACTGCAGATGGCCTATCAATTTCGACGCATAGCCTTTCAAATATGAATTAAGGTAGGCCAACTTATTAGCATCACTATACGTTTTAAGGCCTATTACATTTTGAAACTGATTAAAAAATTGTGAAAACTGCAATCTATCCTCAGCACTACCCTCGAAAGTCATACACTTTAAAGATATAGGCTTAGGTTCATTGAAATTACACTTATTCAACGCGTCAATAAACATGTGAGTTGAATAATGAAAACTGCTAAATCATTCGCCGCATTTGGATTGAAAATTTCAAAGGGGTCAAGGGAAGCTTCGATATTGAAATAGTAGCCAACCTGCGATTCAACTTCGTTTTGAAAATAACTATTGTCGAGGTTTTCGATATCATATTCATCGAATAATTTTAATATTTTATTATCTGTTACCTTTATAGCATCTAACAAAGAGTTAATAGTTTCTTTTTGTTTAAGAAATAGTGTTAGTCAATTTATTTTCATCTTTGAACGCGGTTAATTTTTTAATAATTATAGTGATACGTGCTTTTTTGCCAGCTCGTTCTCTGACGATTCTGGCAACCAAGTCTTTGCATTGAGCAACTGCCGTATCAGACATAATTGATATATATTTACAAAATTATAAAATACCAAAATTAATAATTAATTCGATATCGATAATTACTCAGCAATATATTAAATTATTATATATAATTAGCAATAATAATAATTGAAAGCTTGAATTTAAAAAACTTAACTAATTATTTATTTACAAAGACAAATGCAGTACGCATGCGTCGTTAAACTAATGCCCATGAAAGATTCAAGATCACGTGATCAGAATGACCTTGAAAAAATGCGAAGATTGAAAATAAAATTAAAAGCTGGATTTTTTAAGCTTACGAGGCAAACTATATATGCGCAAACATGAAAATTATAAAACATGACATTTACGCACACATTTTTTATTCTACTTCGAGTGTACTCAGGTTTAGCTTAAATGAATTATATAAATACACGCGCAATAATAAACGCATACAAATATTGACTTTGCGCACACGAAATAATAATTATAGGCGAAATGAAATATGCACACAAATAAGCGCACATATAAATAGGCGTAAACGTGGAATAATAAGCGTATATATATAAGTTTGAAATATACGCACGATAAGAAACGCACACTTAACGCTTGAAATATATTAAAAATTCTGATGTTGGACATCCAAATTCTTAACATGGGTTTGTATCATGCAAATCTTGTTTGTCCTGTCACCAGACCAAACAACCTTTACATGATTTTGACCAACATATGCGAAATTTATACCACCCAAAGGTAATATATCTAACGCATACATTAGGTAGAAGCTATTGCGAAACCAAGAGATGCGCTCTTTACTGTAATTATAACTAATAAAAAATAAATGAATAAATACTAAACCTTTAATTTGAATACACACCTTATTATGCACACGAAGATCTTTAAATATATGTGATAATATACCCATGTGGTCTCTAATATAATGAATAAAATTGTACTGGCCAACACAAAATTAAACCTAATTATATCAGCTACCTGAATATACCTCACATTCGTAGATGCGAAATGTTCGGCAGACCTCAGTTTCAATCTGAACTTTAGACTAAGATGATAAAATGAAGATCTTACCAATAAATTCCGAAGTATTGTTTGCCCACGATTAAACTTATAATTATAAATCCAAACTTTCAAGCGGTGGGGCTTGACTCGCAATATATAATCTTTCATATATTAAACATTAGTTTTAATTTAAGCAAGATATTTACAATTATTAGATTCACTTTGACTTATTAATTTAAAGATTATCACAACTTTAAACAATGATTGATTTGCCATATAATAACAATGGACTTATTATTTATTGTATAAACGAACTTTGACAAAATATAAATTTAAACAGGATTTACAAAATTTCACTTCCATCACTTTTCAAGTATTACGAAAAAGTAAAAACTGACTGTCTAAAGGTGGAAAGATGCGCGGACAGCTTAGTTGGTTTGCGTTTGATACAAGTAGTATTTATGAAGTGTAGTATTACTACAAAACATTTTTAATGATGATATGAATGGATTCACTAATTATTATAAATGTTTTATATAATATGATGAGTCGGAAAATATAATTTTATTACTGTCAGACTTGTAGCAAGTTTTTTTTTTGCAAACTTACAGCAAGGTTGCGCATGCTTGCACAAGTTTAAGACAAACTTTCGAAAATTAAAAAAAAAAAAATCACAATCCTTATTTATTTAACATGTTAATTAATTAATTTAATTAATAAACTACATTTTGATTAATTAATTGATAACGTTATTTATTATTGCTCCGCCCACCTATGCGTGACTTCATATTAATACACAACTTTACTCTCACGAGGTAGTATCGAACTCGGGACCACGTTGCCATGCTAGTTCAGTGTTTTACCACTGAGCTAAAACCACAATGTAAGTAAAGCTGCATTATAGCATTAGTTATATTTATCGTAAATATTTGCGTTTATTTTTTACGAATTTATTTATTTATAAAATTATTTTTTATTTAGATATTTATATATATATCTATATATGATACTATATATATATATACCTACTATATTTCGTATACTATAATATTATATATATATATATATATATATATGATATATATAATATATTAAAATGAAAATAATAATAATAAATTTGAAATGAAAATAACAATATTTAAAAAATAATTATTATTTTTATTTTAATTAATTAAATTTTAATTTTGCATTTTATTTTATAATATTTTTACATATATATAATATATATATATATATATATATATATATATATATATATATATAAATATATATATATATATTACAGAAGTATTAATATATATATATATATATATATATATATATATATATATATATATATATATATATACTATATATATAATATAATTTATATATATATATAAATATATATATATATATATATATATATAATATTTATATTTACTATATTTATACTTATCAAAATTATTATATATATAATCAACATATAATTTATATATATAAATATTCTGTATATATATTATATATATATTACTATACTTAACTATAATAGTATTATATATATATATATATTATATATGATATATAGTATATATATATATATATATATATCATATATATAATATATATATAATTAAATATATATACTATATATAGTATATATATATATAGATTAGTAATATATATATATTAAATATATATATATATATATATATATATATATATAATATATATATTATATAAATAATGTAAATTATATATATATATATAATAATATACAATATAATATATTATATATATATATATATTATATAATATATATATTATATATACTCTATATATATATATAAATATCTGTATAATATATATTACTATATATACTATATATATAATATATATATAATATATATAATATATATATATATAGTATATAAATATATATATAATATATTGATATAATAATATATAGATGATATATATAAATATATTATTTATATATATATTATATTATATTATATATATATATCCTAAGATATAATAAATATATGATATATATATATATATATATATATAATATATATATATACTATATATATATATCATATATTATTATATACTATATATACTATATATAATTATATATATAATATATATATATATTACATAATATATATATCTATATATATATATATATCATATATATAATATATTTTATAAATATATTATATATATATATATATATATATATTATATATTAAGTATATATATATATATATATAGATATATATATATATATATATATATATAGATATAATATATATATACATATAACTACATATACTAATAGTATATATATATATATATATATTATATATATATATCATATATATATATATAATATATATATATATATATATAATTATATATTATATAATATATATTAATATATATATATATATATCATTATATATATATTATATATAATATATGTGTGTGTGTGTGTGTTTGTGTGTATATATGTGCGTTTACGTATGTGTCAAGCTTGCTGCAAGTTTGCTACAAGTATTTTTTAGCAAGTTTGCCCATGCAAATTTAAATCAAAGGTATCAAAATTGAAGTAAATATTAAAGCTTGCTGCAAGTTTGTAACAATTTTTTTTTCGCAAGTTTGCCCAGGCAACTTAAAATCAAAGCTAATCAAGCTTGATTCAAGTGTACATGCTGTCTGGGTTTAGGTGTCTATTATAGGCAGTATGGTAGCTGGTTGTTGTTTCTATTTATCTATTTAGTTAGGTGGCAAATGTTTGATAATAATAAATAAAATCAATAGAAATAATTCAAATTCAAATTCAAAACAATTT
>JABUQX010132974.1:5000-12814 GCA_015478945.1 Trachelipus rathkii | reverse complement strand
AGTTTTGCTTTGATTGAATCAAAATTTGATTTATATTATTATCTTATTATTTATTTCAATATAAATTGAAATCAAATATAATTTATATGTTTTATAAATAAGTTATGAAGCACTAAACTTGATTGAATATATGTGTATGAAACTGAAGTAAACTTAGATATAGAGTAAAGAACTTTAGATATTAGTATATGGAAGTACAAGATAGTTCATTATTTTTATTTAACTTATAAATTCTAATAAATAAACTAGTTATGATAATTATAATTGTTTATTTTAGTTTAGTTAATTCTATTTCACATAATTATTATTCAGAAGTTGTTATATGTTTATAATTATTCAATATAGATTGATAAGAATCTTGATTTGAGATAATTAGACTGATGTTATATAACATATGGACAGACGTGTTCGATATAGATGAAATATTTATTATAAATATGATGTTTATATTACTGACATCAATATAGTTGTTGATTATCATGTTACAAATATATTAGCGATTTATATATCATGTTATCTTATATTTAATCTTGATATAATTATAAATGACTTATATTTATATATTGATATTATTATCTTATTCTGTTATAGATATAAATCAAATGATAATTCTATGAGTTCATATGTTTATCACTTGATAGATGATTCGTTTTGTAAACCCACATGGACTTAGAAACTCATTGAAGATAATTTAGATATTATGATAGAACCTTAGATATTTAGTTTATACTCATTAAACTTTGTATGATAAATAAAATATATAAAACTAAATGAACAATATTTAGTTAAGTGAAGAATTTATTTGTTTATAAAATATTATATATATATATATATGTATTATATATATATATTATATATTAAGTAAATTTTTATTAGACATGGGAGGCAGAAAGCTATTGATGATGTAAAATATATTTCTTTAATTTTTATATCTTCTAAGGATTCAAACAAATACGTTTTAAATAATCCTTCACACTCTGTTGTATATATAACCTGTTTGTGTAATATAAACACAATTACTTAATATTAAGTTAGTTTTAAATATTTTTGATAACATCAATATTCATAAAATTATTTATATATATATATATAAAAATCCACCACTCACTGATCGTAGGGTCAATATTTTTTTTTATAAACAATAGTTTATATATTTATATATATTTAGATATATATATACTTTTCAGTGATACCTCGTATAGGTATTCACATTTTACCGGTTTTATCCGGTATATATATTATATAAAAATAACTTAGTTTATAATTTGAATTTTTAGTGTCACGAGACACTCTCTTATGTATAAAAATTTTTATACAATATTTACCAGCGCTTTATACCGGTACATCTGAGACCGGTTCATCGGTTCAACATTTTTTGTTTTTTATTTTTTGTAATTTTGAAAATTTTAATATTTTTTTTGTGTCTCAAGACACATTATTTTTGTACTAAGTACTTGTACTGGTACAATATTTTTACTTGTACAATCTATATTGTACTTGTATTATAAATCAACATTTAATCTGATAAATTTAAATATTTTAACATTTTAGTGTCTCAAGACACATTTTTTCTCTTTATATATTTTTAAATTTTTGATTAAAAATGGCTTCCCCCATGTCTGATTTGTCAGATAGTGACATTAAACTATACGATGCATTTAAAAAATCGCGCAAAAAGTTACGTTATCATGTCACAAGGGCAGTTAACGATACTAACACCCAATTATTGAATTCCGAACCCGATATTCCCAAATTGAAATCCCTTATAAAAAATTTAGAGGATTTAGATACTAAACTAGCAGAAGTTGATGATAACATCGCAAATTTCCTTGACGAGGAAAATCTTTTGATCGATGCCGACGGAACGTACGAAAGACATACCTCTATTTTAGATTCCATCAGCGCCATTGAACATAAAATTAAAGAACTTACTGAACCACCTTCGCGACCAGCTTCGCGTCCTACATCACCGATTGCTCCGGCTACCCCTAGAGAGCCGGAAGCATTTAAACGCCCCATTAAAAAACTACCTACTTTTAGTGGCAATATTTTAGAATATGCCTCTTTCATTGAATCATTTGAAAATTATGTCGGAGGTCAGAACTATTCTGATCTTAGTAAACTCGGGTTGTTATTGGATTGCCTTCAAGGCACAGCGAAACAGATGGTATCTGGCTATGCCATCACCGCTACTAATTATAAAATTATTCGAGATCTTCTTGAGGAAGATTTTAATAACCCTGCGAAAGTCCAAGAGACTTTAATATTGAAATTAACTAAGTTAACCCCCCCTAGATATGAATACGCAGATCTTTATCAATATAAAGCTGACATAAAATGCTATGTAGAATCTTTAAAAAATAAGGAACTAATAGTTGATGACAAAACTGGTTCTACTATCTTGGGTGTTTTACTGGCCCAAAAATTGCCCTCACAAATCAAAGAAAAGGTTAAATGGGATAGGGCTGGTGAAAGTTGGACCCTTGAATTACTTTTTGAAATGTTAAACCAGGCCCTTTCAGTTTTAGAGGCCTCAGGTCAAACATTATCCAACAAGGACGATAAAAACCCCCCTAAAAAATCTGAGCATACTTCACCTTCCAATAATAAATGGAAGGGACAAGGGGCCAAACCCAAACAATCAACTATATTAAATACAAATGTAAACTCACCATCTCAAAAGTCCAATAATAAACAAAACTACCAACCTAACCAAAATAAACCTAACTTTAATAACAACTTTAATAGGTTTAACAATAATCCCCCTCACCATCAAAATAAACCCCCATATTATAATAACAATCAAAATAATTATCAAAATCGGCCAAACAATAATTATAATAACAATAACTTTCCCAATAGTCAAAATAATTTTATAAAATGCCGTTTCTGTAACAGCAGTCATTACACTGCCAACTGTAGTCTTTTAAATACCCTTGAACTTCGTAATCAATTAGTCAACAGTCACCGTTGGTGCCGAAAGTGTTTGGGTGCCAACCATCCTACACCTGATTGCCAAAACACTAAAAAGTGTTACACTTGTCAGTCTTCTGAGCATCATACTGCTCTTTGTCCCCAATATAAAAAACCAGAGTATGTTACAACTGTACCCCAATCCGCTTCAAACCACCTAACCTCCACCTTGTTGGCTCAGAGCCATGGTGTAGCTCTTCCCATAGCGGATTTAAAAATAAATAAAGGAGACAAACCCATCTTGGTTCGAAGTATTTTCGACCAAGGATCTCAACTCTCGTTAATATCAAAATCAGTGGCTAAAATATTAAACTGCATTCCCCATTCCACTGTTAACATCTCCATAAACGGAATTAACAAAAAGGGCACTCCTTCAGTACATGATGTGGTCACCTTAAACATCAGTACCAAGGAGGGGGTGATCCCCATATCTGCTGTTATAGTAGATCGCCTTCCCAACGATCTTAAAATACCTGGGCTTGTAAAGACCACACAAATGCTCAGACAATATCGCATCCCACTTGCCAATCCTTATCCAACTTCAGATATCATTACGGATATTGGCTTACTCCTCGGATCCGACAACCTCCCCCATTTTCTCCAATCATATGAGAAAATAAACAATGTAAATTTATTAAAAACAAATGTAGGTAATATTATATGGGGCAAATTACCTTTTACTTCTGGTGGCACCGATTCTCAAGTCACTATTGTATCTTCTTTTAGGGCCGAAGTCCAATTTTTTGATCCTATAATTAATTTTAGCCATTCTAATCATAAAAATATTGATCATTCTTCCTTTCTCCCTATAATTGAGGAGGAAGAACCATTAGTTTTAAGTGAAAATCCTCCCCTCTCTATAACTGAGGCAGAGGACTCTTTGAATTTAAATCCTTCACCTCCCTTCGAAGATGCCGAGGGAGGGGAAGTTGTAAATAATGCGCATCAACTTTCATATTTTTCCCAAGAGGAATATTTAGATTTAGTAAATAGGTTTAAGGTTTTGTCAGCTTCGGACGAAGCTTGTGAAATTGTTTCCCCCATGAAAAGTACAAAAAATATGAATTTTGCCTCAACTGAGGTTGGTGTTGAAAATCACCTTTCTGAAAAAATTATTATTTCCCCCTCGAAAAGTACAAAAAATATGAATTTGGTCTCCTCTGAGACTTGTGAGAACTCTCACACCATTGAAAATATTAATCAAAATATTTTATCTGCTTCAACTGAAGCTTGTAGTACTGATTCTGCTTCGATAAAAAATATAGAAAATATAAATGTTTCCTCAGCTGAGGACTCCCCCCCCCCTCCTTCTGTGATCACAGAGGAGGAGTATAACAAAAACTCCATAGACGACCTCGATCGTTTATGGTCTCTCTCCCATATTGGAATATTACCTGATGAGCAGTTTACTCTAGCTGAAAAAACTACCCTTGAATCATTTAAGGAAAATTTGCGTTTTATAAACGGGAAATATGTGGTGTCATTGCCATGGCGTACAAACCATCCCAACTTACCCTTTGTCGAAACGTCGACTTTATAGTGTATTGAAACGGCTCAGGACTGAACCTGAATTATTAAAATCATACAACGATGTGATAAAGGAACAGCTGTCCCTTGACTTCATCGAGGAAGTAAAACCTTCCACCCCCCTCCATCCTGAAGCCAAGTTACACTACCTTCCCCATCATGGGGTGCGCAAAAATTCCTCTACAACTAAACTTCGTTTAGTTTATGACTGCTCATCCAACAATCCCAGTTTAAATTTCTGTTTACACAGTGGTCCGTCCCTGATAACAGCTCTGGGAAAATTATTATTAAAATTTAGAATAAAAAAGTACGCAACTTCCTCAGATATTGAAAAAGCTTTCTTAGGGATTCGTTTGGCAGAAAAGGATCGAGATTCAACTCGTTTTCTATGGGTCAGAGACCCCTCAGACCCCCAATCGCCTATAGTGACATATAGGTTCAAATCAGTACTATTTGGAGCAACTTGTAGTCCATTTTTATTGGCAGCATGCCTCCACCATCATGTAAATAAATCCCAAACGGCATACAAGGATGCCATATTAGAACAAATTTATGTAGATAATCTCTTCGGTACATTTGACACCGAGGAGGAAATAAAACAATATTTTTTTGAAACCAGATCCTTATTTGCAGAGGCTGGTTTAAATTTAAGAGAGTGGGCTTCCAACTCATCTCTCGCTGCTTCTATGTTTCAAGAGAAAGAATTGGGCATAGAAGAACCTTGTTTAAAAATTTTAGGTATGGAATGGGATACTTCTTCCGATACCATGTCTTACCCCACTCGTAGCTTCGACCCAGAAGCCAATACCAAACGTAAAATATTGCATAATGTTGCATCTGCATTTGATCCTCTTGGTGTTTTGTCACCCGTAGTTATAAGAGGCAAAATGCTTCTACAAAAAATTTGGAAATTAAAACTTGACTGGGACCACAAGATCCCCAATGATCTTCAAAAAGAATGGAGATCACTTGTGGTTCAATTTGAACAATGTTTAAACTTAAAATTGCCTAGGCAACTTATATATTCAATTAATGTGGAACTCCACGCTTTTTCCGATGCATCTGGCTCTGCATACGGTACTGTGGTGTATGTAGTCTCTTGTGCAGGCTCAACACCCATATCAAAAATATTATTATCAAAAGTAAAAGTATCCCCCATTAAAGAGCTTTCCATTCCCCGATTAGAACTTATGGGAGCTCTATTATCATCTCGCATGTTAAAATTTATTATAGAAACATTTGTAAATATATTAAACTTTGAAAAAATATATGCTTGGTGTGATAGTCAAGTCACCTTGCAGTGGATTTTTTCACAAAAACAACTCCCCACCTTTAACCAGAACAGGGTGGACGAGATTAGAAAAAATGTTCCCTCTATAGAGTGGAAATATGTCCCTACGCAGGACAACCCCGCTGACCTCGCTTCTCGCGGGTCAGACTGTAAATATTTAGCTTCTGATTTATGGACATCAGGTCCAACTTGGCTCTTAAATCCCTCAGACTGGCCAGTCTGGAGGGAACATCCTTCTTCTTCACAAAATAAAGAAGAAGATCTAATAATCTCAGCTGTGATAGTTACTCCTGTTGAAAGTATACTGAACAGTGAGAATTATTCATCTTATAATAAAATTATAAAAATAACAGCTTTAGTATTCAGGTTTATAAATAATTTGAAAAACTCTGTAAATAAATCCCCCTTGAACAAATCGATTACAAAACCTGAATTCTCCCATCAGCTCTCCATTGAGGAGAAACAAATTTCTGAGTCATATTGGATCAAATATATGCAAAGTTTGCATTTTCAGTCTGAAATAGATTGTTTAAAAAATAAAAAACCCCTTACACAGTTGTGTAAACAACTTAATATAATTTTAGTAAATGGTATACTCAGGTGTGATAGAAGGTTAGGAAATTCTTTCCTACCTTATGACACCAAATTCCCTTGTTTACTCCCAAATAACCATCATTTGATAAAACTTATCATATGGGACACCCATATGTCCTTTCATCATTTAGGAACCTCTGAGCTCCTTTTAATAATACGCAGAAAGTATTATTTTTCCCACATGAGAACCAATATTAAAAAAGTCACAAGACCATGCATTTTGTGCAAACGTTTACAAGCCCTTCACTTTAGGTCTGCCCCTCTGGCTGCTTTGCCTAAAGTAAGAGTCATTAATACCAAACCATTTACTATTTTGGGAGTTGACCTGACAGGTCATTTTATAATTAAAACTTCAAAAACAGCTACAACAAAATGTTATATTGTATTATTTACCTGTGCAACGACTCGAGCAGTCCATCTCGAGCTCGTTTTAGACAATAGCACAGAATCTTTTTTGAGATCATTCCGCCGTTTCATGGGTAGACGTGGTATCCCCTCTGTCGTTTATTCAGATAACGCCACCTACTTTCATGCATCATCTGATTATTTGAAACAGTTACATAGTTTACCATCAGTAAAACAATTTTTTAATCAATACTCCATTACATGGAGGTTCAATCCTGCTCGTAGCAGCCACTACGGAGGATTTTTTGAGCGTCTAATTGGGTTAACCAAACTCCATTTGAAACGTACCCTTACTAATGCCCTCATCACTTATGATGAATTTTATACAATTATAATTGAGGTAGAGGTGGTTTTGAATTGCCGACCTCTCACCTTTGTAGGGGATGACCTCCATAGTGAGGAACCACTCACCCCTTCCCATTTATTAACAGGGCATAAATTAAATTCGCTCCCAGTTCCAGAGGAACTTATTGAAATGGATCCCACATATTTAGATCCTATAAAAATTGGTAAACGTTACAAATACATCCTCTCCCTTGTAAATAAATTTAAAATTAAATGGGAAAAGGATTATTTATTAAATTTAAGGCAATCTTACAATAAATCTGATCGCCCAAATGTAACTGTCGGAGACGTCGTCCTGGTGGAAGATGACGGTCCCCGTTTAAAATGGAAATTGGGAATTGTAAAAGTTTTACATACTTCCCCTGATGGCTATGTAAGATCGGTTACCTTGAGTACGAGAACAGGTGAAATTACTCGCGCAGTCATTCATCTTTACCCTTTGGAAATTCATAGTAACATTTATGATTCTTCTATAGAAGAAGAATCACCTACAACATCAAGTTCTCCCCCTAGGAACCGCCGCCAGGCTAACATCCTGGCTTCCCGTCGAATCAAAGCTATATTCGATTCGAAATAAGCTTCGACGACAACCTTATTAGCCATTTAGACAACATTAAAAAACTTATCATATAATTTCTCTTACTATTGAACATTAAAAATAATCTATTAAATTTCTTAC
>JABUQX010132973.1:12500-21787 GCA_015478945.1 Trachelipus rathkii | reverse complement strand
TATAGCTCCAGTGCTGGCAAAATCCGTACCACTGGGTGTAGGATTGACAGTAGTGGAGGTAGTAGAAGTTTGAGGTAAAATATTAGAAGGAGGAGTTTGTACATCCGTTATAGGAGTAGAATGGAAAGGGTGTAAAATGTTACGCACAGGATACATCCTTTGTGAATAAGTAGGAGTAGAATAATCAAGAGTACTCGTGAATTTTGGTGAAAGCTTCGGGAGTAATTTCTTATACCCTGGGATTCAATCAGGAGGAAATATCTCTTGACTTTAAAGGCAATGTAGGAGGAACATCTCTTGACTTAAGAGGTAAGGCAGGAGGAATGTCTCTTGACTTAAGAGGTAAGGCAGGAGGATCTACTCTGGAAACATCCAAGGGAAACTGTCTAAATATATCTGAAACAGATCTAGAACGAACATTAGGATTTGGAGTCCAGGAAATAGAATTAGGATCAATAGAATGAAAAGATGGTGAATCAGGATTCACAGGAGGAGGAGGTGACACTCGTCTCGCATGACTGCGAAGTCTCATTGGAGAATTGGCACGAGGACCTCTAAATTATGGTTGAGGACTAAAGTAATTTATCATCTTTAATAAAAGTTTCTTCAGGAGAAGAAGGGGAAGATTGGATGTTAGGATATTCATCATAATATCTAATAGGGCTTCTAACACCTTGTTGTTGGTCAGGGGAAGACGGAGGACCACTACTATGAGTAGAAGAACGTCTAGAAAGAAGAGGAGAACTATGCATAGAGCTCTGACCAGACAAATTAGGTTGAGAGAAAGGAGAAGAAAGCTGCGGAGAGCTATAAGAAATATTCTTTCGTAAGGAATGGGTTAAATATGGATTAAAACTTCCATTAGGATCTTGTGCCAAAGATGAATCGGATGGAACTCTTTGGGTTGTTTGTTGATGGGGAGTATGATGAACTATTCTTGGGGAAGACTGTACCGAAGGAGGTAACGAAGATTCAGGAGAGATAGGAGTTACATCTCTTTGATGTTGCTGTCCTCGGTATTGCTGTTGTTGTACTGGCGATAGCCGTTGTGGCACCTGGTGATGTTGCCGAACTCGGAGTTGTTGTTGTTGCAATGGTTGATGTTGCTGAACTCGGAGTTGTTGTTGTTGCACCTGGTGTTGTGGCTGGATCGGATGTTGCACAGCTTGTACTGGGGTTGGCAACGTATATTGTAGATCATACTCATCATCATCATTGTTGTCTGAATGAGTATCAGAAGAAGGGCCCCCTCCACGAGGACGAAGGCGTCGAGCAGGTGGAGGTTGGGGAGGAGGCTGGCGGCGAAAACCACGCTGGACAGGTTTCGGGGGCAATGGAGGATTCCTTATAGGATCATAGGATTGCCAACTGGACGAAAGATTATTGTCCATGGTTTTAACAATTGGCATGGGAAGAATTTTTAAATTATCAACATGAGATTCAAATTCTCTATTTGTAACAAGACATCTGAGAAGATATTTGTTAAATTTAAGAACATTAACAACCAATAAGGACCGACCCATTTCTTGAACAGTTTCGGAGATAAGTGGGGGTTTTACAGCAAGTAGATAAACGTAATCGCCAACACGTATTAGGACGTATAGGAGCCTTAGAGTGTTGTTTTTGGGCGTTTCTTAATGTTTCTTTTCCAATTTTTTGTGAGCCAATTCGGAGATTGGCAGCAGCTCGTTCGGGCCATTTCCGCGTTAAAGGCATATAGATGATCCTTTAAAAGGCTGCGTTTTGTTACAAAAGTGTTGAACATAGTCAGGAAGGTCGTAGGGTAGCCTACGACATAAAAGTGGACAGAAAATGTGGAGTTATTACCGCATAGAAGAGTTATAAGTAGAATTTAAGGAAATTTGCGCAAAAGCTATGTATTTACCCCAATCGTCGTGCTGAGCGGAAACAAAATGACGCAAGTAATCCTCGATACGTCTATTTTCTCTTTCCACAAGACTGTTGCTTTGAGGATGTCTGACGGCGATTGTGCAATTTTTAATATTCCAAGTTTTGCAAACTTCGTTGAAAAACTCTGACGTGAACTCTGCAGCTCGGTCTGTTATAAGGATTTCCGGAACGGAATGATGCTGTATGATCCTATTTAGGAGTGTTTCTGCAACTACTTTACCATCTCTAGATACTACAGGGCATAATTCGCAGTAGCGAGTAAGTGCATCCTTAAATACTAGGATGTACTTAGCGCCTGTAACCTTACACTTCGGAAGTGGACCTATCGTGTCTAGATGCACTCTAGAAAAAGGATAGAAAGGTAAAGGATAGGAGTTGATAGCAACTGATTTGAGGTTTGGACCCTTGACTTCGAGACAGAAGTACATTGTGTACAGAAGAAAGGAAATAAAAGTAGAATAGTCGAGCGAAAGTAATCTTCCCTTATTACGTATTCAGTGCGTCAGCACCTGGATGTCCTGCAGAAAGCATTTGTGTTATGATTCCAAAAAAATATAACAGTATATATGAGAGAATCGGGAACTTCAAGCAGATATTTGTTTTTAGGAGAAACCCAATAAAGTTAAACCTTGGACTATAAGAGTGGAAGACAGCTGTCCGGGTTAGGAGAATTTTTCAAATTATGATAATTTCCGAAAGTCTAGGGACAATTACGCAGTTTCTTGGAAAAATAAACATCAATCATGTAAAAAGTATAAAAACTCTAGATGTCGGGAAAAAGCTATTGGAAAACAGGATTATGACAAGAGCCTATAGAAAGGCCTCTATCTGGATGATTCTGAAATTTTTAAACCGAATGCAGAAGTTTGTGTGATCGGATCGTCCTCAAGAGAAGAAAGGTGTTCCATGCTCAGGAACTGAGGTGACGACTAAAGATAATCAGAATAATATCAGTTTTTCCTTTCGATATGAAACTAAATCTCTGGGTTTGGAAAACTGAATTTTGAGTTCCCACCCTTTCTAGACGACCCAAGCTAATTGTTTATGCGCCTGAAAAGGTGTTACTAACGCGGAATGATCCGTGTAAATTTTAAGAGGATAACCAAATATAATAGTTCTAAATTTGGTTAAAGCGTGCACTATAGCCAACGCTTCCTTTTCGGTCGTACTATAGTTGATTTCAGCTTTACTTAGCATTTTTGAAGTGAAAGCTAGAGGTTTTTCTTTTCCATTCTCATCTAACTGAGCTAATACAGCGCCTATACCGAAATCAGAAGCATCTGTGCTTAAAATGAACGGTTTAGAGTAATCTGGGAAAGAAAGTGCTGGATCCAAAAGTAAAAATTTCTTCAAAGAGTCATAAGCAGACTGCTTCTCAATTTGCCAAGAAAACGGAATATTTTTCTTTAGGAGAAGAGTTAGAGGCTGCACAAGAGAAGAGTAGTGGGGTATCATGTGCGAAAAATTGAAAAAACGAGGTGAACGACATCAGGACACAATTCTTGAGGGAATTTTAAAATCCTTTTAATAGCTTTCCAATTTAACTGGATCCAGGGGATAGCCCCTTTTCACTGATTTTAAAACCTAAGAAAGTGACACTACTTTTAAAGAAAGAACACTTTTCAAGCTTTATTTTTAGAGGTGAGCATTATTTAAAGCATTAAAAACCTTTGTAAGATGTGTATAATGTGAAGAAATGTCTTTACTGAATATAAGAATATCGTCAATAAAAAATAAACAAACAACGCCTAGCAAGCCGGAGAGTGCCATTTCCATCGTACGGCTAAAAATCGACGGAGAATTGCGCGCACCTTGAGGCATAATTTTCATCTGCCAATGACCTCGAGAAGTGGAGAAAGCAGTGTAAGGACGAGACGTTGGTTCGCATTCCAAGTGACTGAAGCCTGAGAGCAAGTCAATCGTGCTAAAAACGCGTGCTGACCCTATAAGGGACAAGGATTCTGCGATGTTAGGCAGCGGATACCTGTCTGGCACCGTGAGCGCATTCAACTTCCGGTAATCTACCACTACTCTCATTTTACCACCACTCTTTTTGGGAATTAAAAGTAAAGGAGAATTATTAGGAGAAATACTAGGTTCTATGTATCCTTTTTCCAAGCTGTCTTCTACCCATTCGTCTATGGCTTCCATGTACTTATGGGGTAATCTATATGGACGGGTGTACACATAGTCCGGACTGCCTTCCATGAGTTTAATAGAAAATTTGTTTAAAGGACAGATTCCTACTGGATCATCTGCTAAAGCAATAGTGTTTCTATTTTTAACTAAGAAACAAAGCATGTCTTCAAGTTGTGAAGGATTATTTAAAACATATTTGTTTGATTCCTTACTGGATTCAGAGAGTAAAATTTCTCTGTAAACTTCCCGGATTTGTGCATCGGAAAGACCCTTAGAAGCAGTGACAATGTTAATGTCGTATGGTTCTGTGGTTTTGTAAAGAAGCGGGGAAGCTGTAGTAAGTAGGCAGTGATTGTCGAAAGTAACTGTATCTGCACCTAAGTTTACTAGTTCTAACAAAATATTGCCTTTTTGGCAAGTAGAAAGAGTGTTTCCAAAGAAAAGTGTGCCTGTGGAAAGATAATCACACTTTTACTATCGTAATGAGTGCTAAATTCTCAGGTGGAGATGCACCAATGTTGGACTGCACCGAAACAGGAAGAATGTACCTAGAGTGAGGTAATATCTCTAAGTCTGTAGTAGGTATATACATTATAAGAAAGAGAGTCGTCTATGACAAACATTCAGGCTTTTCTGAATTTTATCGAGTAAGGCATTCTGCATCTGCGTGGACCGAGGTGGAGAAGAAGTTAATTTCAATTGGGCTACTGAATCAAGTAATTCCGCGTATTCTGGTCGTGGCGACGAAGATAAGGAAGGATGTGAAATTGTATTAATCTCCTGCTAAAGAATTAGGAAGGGTATTAAAAGAATTAGAAGAATAGTGAGTAGGTTCAGAAGGGTATTTAAAAGTGTACTCATAATTGTGTATGGGAGCTTTACTTACATCATTAGAGTGAAAATGTACTCGTTTACCATTATTGTACTGACTAAACAACTTTTTATGATGCTGTACTACCTCTTCAGCAGTTAAACCTTTTTCCATGTTACTTATATTTTCACTTTCATCCGAAAGGGATGAATAAAAATTAGTATGTTCCAAGGGGTAGGACCTACGGAACGACACCGACTCTCGAGAGTTATACTGTCATTATTTATATACATTGATGTCTGAAAAGAATCCGACCTAGGACTAGGATAGCTTGTGACAGGACGCTCAATTAAATTATGAGGCAGTGGTGCTCCTTTAGGAGGTGACACCTTGGTGGTTCTATTAGGCATGCAAGTGCGGTGAGTTAATGGCACTGCGGTGCTCATGCTTAACTTACTTTCTGGTGCATTAATTTGAGACTTACTAGCATTATGTGAGAGTTGCATTGGTGTGCACCGACCTAAATTGGCACGTGGTGATGTACAATACACTTGTTGAGCTTCTGCACTAGGGTGCACTGGGGTGCAACGTGGTGCATTGGGGTGCACTGAGGTGCAATGCAATTTTTGAGCTTTAACACTAGTGTGCACTGGGGTGCAAGGTGGTGCACTGGGGTGCACTGAGGTGCAATGCAAATTTTGAGCTTTAACACTAGTGTGCAATGAGGTGCAAACGCAAGGTTCGTGTGCACTGGGGTGGATATGCACTTGCGGTAGGTGCCCTGCCTGTAATCACTAAAATCTCCCTTAGAGGGAGCAGGAGTGGTCATGCAGCCTCTGCTATAAGAGGAGCGAATATATTCTCCTGTATAAGGGGTTTGAGAAGTCAAGCAGCCTCCGGGGGAGGAGCGATACATGTTATTCAAGCAGCCTCCGGGGGAGGAGCGATACATGGGTATAGAACGATCTCCGGTACTGACGGAGGTTCTATACGTGGAGTGGCTGTTCCCGGTATCAGGAAAGCCAGTAGTAGAATAATGAGAGGAAACTCCTTTATGGCCTCTAATTGGAGATTGAGAAGAATACGTACCGGTACCGACGGCAGTATATCTATCTCCTGTTACCTTATTTGTAGGTTCTATGTCCTTTGGTGGAGGCGTAGACTTAAGAGCTTGACTATAAGACTTGTCTGTACCTGTACCTACTAATATACCTTTGTGGTGTGGATAACTTTGGAGATTGTTTAAGGAAAGAGGAGTACTCTTCGTACTCTTGTACCCTTTTCTTATTAATTGTAATGGAATCTCTATAGTTTCACCACTAACATCGGCAAAATAGACACTATCCCTTCTTATATTTATCAGAAGGGGCAAAATTTTTAAAGTGTCGGTCCCTATTAAAATATCTAAAGGAAACGACGTAGAGTCTGGGACGACATAAAAGTTGCACTTAAATGCTTTACCACCTATAATAACATGCAATTCTGCTCTTCCTTGTATTATTAATTCCTGCCCAGATATGGACCGTAATGAAACATCAGGCTTATGTAAGACAGGATTATCTGTAGATTCGGCCTTTTTACAAAATCTACGGAAAAGACCCTCCTTAATTATCGAGCGCGAGGCTCCACTATCTAAGAGCGCTGACGTTTCAATCCTATGACGGAAATTGTGAGTCAGTTGAAAAGGAAGACCATATAAAACCCCAGGTTTCATATGATTAGAAGTTGTGAGTATGTATGAGGGTGGTAAAGAGGAAGGAGTGTCTTCTATTAGAAAGGACATAGGGGAATCTATAGAATTTATACTCTCGACTCCGAGAGGGATAGGGCAGTTATGAACGGGAGTCTGACTCATAACGCCCCTTGAAAATTTGGGTCTACGTTGTTTTCATTGTGTGAATAATAAGTTTGAGCTTGTTCATTAGTATAAGGAGTGTAATTCTCATAGGAGGACACAGGTTGGTCCTGAGAAAGAGGATAGGCAGCAGCTTCGTCCATAGCTCCTACATGCTGGTGCATGTAGCGGCCGGAGCTATGCACTGGAGCTGAAAAAGGACGTTGAGAGAGAGGGTTGGACGTATACACATTACGAGGGACATAGGACGCAGAAGGTTTATACATGGGACGTTGTACGTTTACAGAAGAAGGAAAGGTACGTGAAGGATAGTTAGAAGAGGTAGAGGGATGAGTAAAAGAGGAAGGATAAGAAGGAGAACTCTCTGGTTTCCTGTTACCTCTCCTGTCTTTTTGTACTCTCTCACTTCTATTCTTATCTTTACTCACTACTTTCCGCTCTCTTGTCCCTTCAGGAGCAAGAGATAAATACTTTATTCTTCTTAGAGCACTAGGGCTGTTGAAATCCCAGCTTGTACCAGCACAAGCTTCACTTGTTCCCCTCTGATGATACATTTTACAACTAGAGCAAAATGCATCATATACACACTCCCTGGTCGAATGACCGTATCTCTCGCACTTAGTACACCTAGGCATGCTAGCCTTTAGGTTACTAGGTCTCTCTCTAGTTCCTAGTCTTTCTCTGGCTCCTCCCGGTCTTTCTCTACTACTTTTCTCTTGAACTTGATGAACATTCTGCTTACTTTTTACATTAATGGAAATAGAAAACTTCTGTGGAGTCATTGAATTTATAGCATTTGCAGTCTTGGCAATATAAATCTCGACTTGTTCTAAAAGACTCTTATTTATGTCGAAATATTCCACTATTTTGGGTTGTAAGGCCTTTGAAGTGTACTTGAATACTTTTGAAAATAATAGCACGCTTTTAGTCTTCTCCGAGATACCTTCGCCGTACTGAGCTATTGCGTGTCTATTGTAGTCATCTATGGCTACTGTGAGTTGATTTACAAACGATAAGAAAGTCATATTCGATTCCCATACTATTTCGTCAATCTTGTTTAAAGAGGTGAATGTAGACTCTACCGTTGGAGGATCATAAGCACCCAGAAGGCGCCTTGCGAATACATTCCATTCAGTGGCGTATTTTAATTCGGTACTGCCGTCAATGAACTTCCTTACTGAACCTTTTGGGTCTACATAGTGAGAGTAAGTTGCTAGTTTCCCATAATCGGTGGTAATATTATCTGCCTTGAAGGCATCCTCAACATTGGTCAACCACTGACGAATACTAGGGCCGTACCAGACTTTGTTCCTTTCACCTTCTAATTTAACTACTGGGAATCTCGTATTATACAATCTTTGTACCGATCCTTGAATAGGTTGTATTAAAGACCTGTGTGGATTGTTTAAATAGGGCACTTCTTGTGCTGCACTACTACTATTAGCTTCTATATTAATAGGGAAGGGGGGAGGGGGTTGTTGGTAGTATTGGTATGTGCCAGGCATAGCCATGTAACCTTGGGGCATTGGGTTCTGCAATCCCCCACCCTGACCTACGGAAGCTGAATTACTACTAATATTAAGATTATTCCCATATAGCCCCGTAGTAATAGTATTTGAAGCTGGAACCCTTAAGGGATCCATTTGTGTCGGGATACTAAAGATAGGAACTTGGCTGACAATAGGCACCCCACTACTACTTATCCCCATATTCCCATTAATATGTAATTATCTCTTGTGGTTGTAAACCCTGTGGTTGAGTATGAACAGGCATATATTGTATTCCCCCATAGGTTAGAGATCCCGTGACAGGGTCATGCATAGCAGATCTAGGGGGGGGCATGGTTCCTCCTGAGCACCATGCCCATACGTGGTGTTTACAACGGTCGGGGACATTAAGGAAGCAGGAGAAGCAGTAAAAAGAGTTTGTATGTCAGTAATGGGAGTATTAGTAGTAACTAAATTATCGGTCGTAGTAGTCGTAGGGTCTACATTAGCATTAGTAGTCGAGGTGTCAGTAATTAGCATCCATTTTGTTTAATATATGTTAATTTTTTTCAAAAAAAATAATACTAAAAAAAAAATGTTTAAGAAGGTAATCTTACTGTGGCAGATTTCGCTTGAACTGGAGAGGGGAAATTACGCTATACTACTATGGAGTGAGTTCGTCTTCTTTCGAGTAGGTAGTCCCTCTGCATCAATTCCGTACCCTACCACTAGCACTCGTACTACTGAAACACAAATATATATATATATATATATTATATATATATATATATATATATATATATATATATATATATATATATATATAAAATATATATATATATATATATAATATATATATATATATATATATATATATATAATATATATATATATATATTATATTATATATATATATACCGGTATAGGCATATATATATATATATATATATATATATATATATATATACTATATATATATATATATATATATATATATATATAATATATATATATATATATATATATATAAAATTTAATTAAAAGGAAAGGAACTATATATATATATATATATATATATATATAT
>JABUQX010132973.1:0-5000 GCA_015478945.1 Trachelipus rathkii | reverse complement strand
CTTGGGACTTGATTAGTTTATTTTTCCCTACATCTAAGCACCGGTCTTTTTCTGACCTTAATCTCAACGAATGATATGCCGCATCAATTCTACTATTACTACTCTCAGGCGTCTCCGCTGTCACCTCAGACTGTATTTCCCCTTCAACACTCATTTCAAGACTGTCTGAGTTTGAGGAATTTTCTTGATTTTGTAATGGAAGTTTTCTATTCACATTTTCCACTGCCTTACTATTTTCTATAGCAGTTTCAGCTTCATGAGTTGTTTCGACAACGGATGTGTCCTTGTCGATATCAATTTTATCATTATTTCCGAACCCTATTGTCTCCGGATCTAGCGCGCCTGGGATATTTCCCAATGTTAAATCATACAAGGAATCATTCAGACATAAAGCTTCTATGTACCCCGTATAGAACGGAGTCTGAATCTAAATTCTTGCTTCAGGGGCTGTCCTAGGGGTGTTATCAATTAGAACCATCTTTCTAATCTTGCCTGTGAACTGATGGTTTTTCACAAACTTCTTTTTTGCAATTACACCACTACACCCTGTATCACGAAGTACGGATACGTCAATGCCATTTATAGAACCGTTCGTTAAAGACATAAAGGAATGTCTGACGTTTGAATCATCCTGACATGACATTTATATAACGGGGATTGATTTTCCATCGACGTGCAACATGCCGTCCTTTAACATTTTACTCACGTCAACACACTCATCTTCTTCCACAATTTGACATGCGCTGCAAAATCCCCTTTGTTAACAGAACTATCAATTGCAACAGCGGCATTGTGTATTTCTTTCCTTGGGGCGTGCCATCTTCTCTCCGCTGTCTTGTTATCACGATTAAACTTATTATCATGATAGTGCCGGTTACGTGGAAATCTGTGTTTTAAATTTTGGTTAGATTAACAAGCGTTGAAATCATGGCCGACTTTGTTACATATTCCACAAACTTTGGTGTGGTGGGGTTGAGTATTATGACTTTGTCTTTCCTCGTTACTGCCAAATGTCACAGAAGGGTTCAAGTTTTCCCTTTTGGTACAAAGGTTCTTACCCCTTGCTTGAAGAAATCTTTCTGCGCGAAAAGCGATGTCATTTAAACTAGAGAGTCCTGTCTCTCTAAGATGAACAGCTGATTCCTTTAGGCAACAGGTGAGAAATTGATCAACCACCATAAGATCGGTTAAACCTTAAAAATTTTGGTTGAAACTTGAAAGCTCACACCACCTTGACAGATATGACTTAATCTGATTCATTAGTTGTAATGGGCCCTCATCTGCTTTGGGCTTGGCTTCCTTAAACTTAACTCTATAACTATCTTCGGTCATATTAAATTGAATACGGAGGGCTTCCTTTAAGCTAGAAAATTATTAGCTAAGTTGGATGGCAACTTGCTATAAACTGACAGAGCACGTCCAGTTAGAAGCGCACTTAAATAGAGAGGCCATAAATTGCGATCCCAAATAGAAGATGTCACATAACTCTCAAAACGTTGAATGTATGCGTCCATTTCGTCCCTTAATTAAACGAACGGGGCCATATTCCTGGTACCTGAACGTTGGTTGATGAGGATACACATTGTTTAAATGGGTCGGACGATTGAGACTGATTGGTCAGTCGTATTCGTTCTAATTCGAGTTCCGTGTGCGACGGTAATCGATTTGTTTTATTTAATATTGAGCTTTCCTATATCGTCTTCTTTCTTTCTTTCAGCTTCAGCAATCCTCTCTTCTTTCTCGAGTTGAGCATTCCTTTCAGCTTCCTCTTTCTTGAGTTGAGCATTCCTTTCAGCTTCCTCTTTTTTGATCTGAGCTTCCTCATTTTTGAGTTGAGCTTCCTCTTTCTTCCTTTCGGCTCCAGCAACCTTCTCTTTTTTGTAGGCTTTCTCTAATTCTTTAATAAATTCGAGAGACTCTTTGCCTTTTATCCCTAATTCTTTAGCTAATGACACCAGCATTGATAGTCCATTATTAATGTCGACAAAAGGGAGAAGAGACCCTGAAGAAAAAAAGAGAGATGAGTATCTAAATTCAGCAAGTGTGATGAAGAAATAATGTCAAGCTATATTCCTTCTCAGACAAAGCCACCCAAAAACGTGTCGTGATATTTTATCGAAGATGACACGCGGGTTCAGTATTTGTAAAAGTCTTTTGTTGTCTAAGGGTTAATTTTTGTTAGATCCTTTATAACTTGCTGAATATTAAGTTCAAGTTTCAATGATAATTTTTTCTTATGATCAGGTAGCTGTGCAGGATAGTGAATTAATCAAGAGAAAAGCTTTAGTTTTACACGTAAATAATATTTAAAGATATCTCAATCACAACTTCTAAGATCGATAGTAGAAAAAGCAAAAAGCCATTATAATAAAATCTCTACCTTTAAATACTATTCGGCAATATCTATCATATTAGTAATTTACGAAATTCATAATATCTTCTTAACTAGATAAGTCTAAAATTAATTACTAACCTAACACATTACATGCTAATAATTTTATCTATCACTAATCGTCTAAAATAAATCTAATTTTATATAATAAATAAAATTGAGCGAATTATAAAATAATCTAACTTTAAACAAATAATAGCGAAATCAATAATAACAGTTTTTCCAAAATTATAAATAAACTTGTGGATCTCATTATTGCGAAATTATGGCCTTCAGGCAAGATATATCCTGACATATATATATATATATATATATGACCTATATATATGTATATACATATATAATATTATATATATATATATATATATAATATATATATATATATATATATATATATATATATATATATATATATATATATATATATATATATATATATATATATATTTAGTTATTATATATATTATTATTATATGTTATATATTAGTTCTATATTATATATATACATATATTATTATATATAGTTAGTTATTAATATATATATATATGTATATTATACATATATATTATTATTTATTATTACATACATAATATTATATATATTATATATAGTTATTAGCATATATATATATTATTATTATATATGTTATTATATATTATTATATTATTATTGTTGCTATTATTATTACATATTAAATTACATATTATTATATTATATAAACATATACATATAAACATATTATTATTGCTATATACATATATATATATATTATTATATTATTATTACTATTATTATATATTATTATATTAGTTATTATTATTATATTATTAGTATTATTATTATTATTATTATTATTATTATTATTATATATTGTTATTGTTGTTTTATATTATTGTATATATATTATTATGCTATTATTATGCATATTATTTATATATATACATAATAGTTATACAGCATATATTGGCTATTATTATTACATGCAAAGTTATTGGTGCCATTACAAGTTATTGGTATTATTGCTACATACATCGATATTAAAGTCACGAGCTATTACATGTAAAGATGATAGCAGCAACATATATATACTACATATTATATTATATATATATATTATGTTATACATATTATTATTATTATATATATATATATATATTGTCAATATTATTATATATATATATATTATTATATATATATATATATTATATATATATATTATAGCATATTATTATTAGTTATTATATATATATACATATATTATTATTATTATGTTATATTACATTATATTATTATATATTATTATTATTATTATTACATATATATATTATTATTATATTATATATATATATTATTATATTATTATATTACATATATACATATGGATATTATTATTATATATTACTATATTCTATTATTTATATATACATATTATTATTGTTATTATTGTTATTATATTATTAGCACGATTATTATTATGTATATATTATTACATTATATTATTGGTTAAAAATATTCATTTTTGCTATTATTAAGGTTATATATATTATATTATTGCATATTATTATATTGGCTGTTATTATAGTATATTATTATTATTGGTTATATTATTATGTATATTATTATATTAATATTATTACTAGATAATATTGTGCTATATTATTATATTATTATATATATTATATATATATTATTATTATTATTATACATATACATTATACTAGCTTTATTGACATATTGGTGATATATTAGTTTGCTATTTATGATATTATTGGTTAATATTTATTGTTATTATTACATATATATTATAAAGACTAGTGGTATATATTATTTATACATATTATATATATATAATATACATATTATAATAAGTATGGTATATTATTATTATTACGTCATTGTTATTTATTTGTTCATGTAAAATTTTTTGTTGTTGTTGTTTTTCTTGTTGCTGGTGCTGTTATTGTTGTTGCTGATGTTGTTGATGAAGAGCATATTAGTATATATATTGTTGTTGTTGTTAGTAAGGTTATTATTACATATTATATGGTTACATATTATTATTATAATATAAAAATATATTTTATAAACATACATATTATTATTATTGTTGCTATTATTGCTATTATTATTATTATTATTATTATTGTTATTATTATTATTATTATTACATATATATATTATTATTATAGTATATATATTATTATTATTATTATTATTATTACTCATATTATTATTACATATATATATAGCATATATTATTGGTTATTATTACATGAAGAAGATATACATATTATTATTATATGTTGTTGTTATATATATATAGCGTATATATAGTTACATATTAAGGTTATTGTTGTTAATATACATAAACACATATTATTGGTGCTACAGCATATATATTAGCGCCATTGTTACATATTATTACACATATATATTGCTGCCATTAATATATAGGCGCATATATAGTGTTATGTAGTTGTTGCTATTATAAGGTTATAGCATATATATATGGTATATATATATACATATATATATATACAGTTATATATATAAAAGGTTGGCTATTATGAGCAGATATATATATATATATATATATATTAATAAGGC
>JABUQX010132972.1:0-21318 GCA_015478945.1 Trachelipus rathkii | reverse complement strand
TTAAGTTCTTTCAAAGGAAAATCCACTTTTAAATCTTAAATCTTCCTTAAGCTGGCAGGCCCTTCAATATATATATATATATATATATATATATATATATATATATATATATATATATATATATATATATATATATATATATATATATATATATATATATTTGAGTTTTACACAGAACATTGACATATAACTATATATATATATAGCCATGTATTATATGCTGTATAATGGCATAATAATAATAATAGCAACCAATAATAATAATATATATATATATATAATATTAATAATAATATATATATATCATGTAATAAAAATAATATACAATATATATATGTGTTTATGTAATAATAAAAATAAATAAATATATTATAATAATATATAACCAATATGTAATATATATATATCAATATAACGCTTAATAATATATCAATAACCAGCTATAACAATAATATGTAACCAATATGTAATAGCATAATAACAACAACAATAATAACCAACCAACATAATATATATATAGCTACCGAGCTGTTACGTAGCATTAGCATCGACTCTGCAGGAGTCGAGGCTTTCATGGATTCTACTAAAGTCTTGGAAGAAATATACCTTCTTATGGGTGGACAGGGTGGTCAAAATATTTCAGAAGGAGGCAGAATGATTTAAGTGAGGACCTTAAATTAGCAATGGACTGCTGGAAGTGAACTAACACCAACACTCCCTCTCACCAAGGACATCTTTTCCTTTCAGCACAGGCAGAATTTGTTGAACTTGTTAATAAAATATAATACACTTCTCCCTAGTTCTGCGGCTGCAGAGCGAGAGCGGATATTTAGTATTGGTGGGGATATTTTAAGGGCAAAGAAGAGGTCACCCTTAACTGCTTTTAATTTTTGAGCACCTAATCTTTTTGATAGGTAATATGGATCTCCTGTCCTTTGAAGACGACATTGAGGAGAAGTGGAAAATCTTGAGATTTTGTAAATATTCATTTCAATTTTCATATAATATTATAAATAGAATTTTGTAAGGATATATACTATTTAGTATTTAATATTAAAAATCTTTGTGAAGTCGCACATTATTAGGGGGAGACGTGCGGATGTGCGGACTTGCGATAGCGTAACGGAGGTTTGATGGTCTGAATAGAGTGCGGAGCGCTAGGACCCCGTTTTATCGAGGTACGGAGAGTGCGCTGAGACTACCCCTAAATGAGCTGAAATTTGCCACCTCTGATATATATATATATATATATATAATATATATATATATATATATATATATATATATATATATATATATATATATATATATATATATAATATATATACTTTCTTATGCTCTCTTACTCTGCATGGAGCGTCATAGCTTCCAGCTAGGCGGCAGAGTGCATGGAGGCTTATGTATACGCATACTTATATATATAATATAACCAACATAATATATATATATATATAACATATATATATATATAATATATATATATATACTGCTATATATATATATATATATATATATATATAAGACAAAAAGGGAATAACTGTTAATGTTTGTATGGCTTTTTAAAATTAATATTTAAAACATCATATATTCAAACAATAGAATATCAAATACAATATGCAATGATGGAAAATTCACAATATAGAGCAGTTTCAAAATTGATATTATTAAAAAAGTAATTTCCTTGGGTTCAACGCAAATTCATCAACTACTGTTTGAATAAAATAATCATAATTATCAAAAAACATTTTCTGTGTACACTCATCATAGCCAGTCCGTTTAACCTGTCGTCTTCCATAGTACTTCGCAGCCAAGTCTTGTTCCTTCGCAGAGTACTGAAAGAGTGTTCTACTGAACTGGTGGTGCATAGCTGGGCGAGTAGCATCATCAGTCTTTTTCGTCGTCGGAAAAGAAAGGAGTTCAGTCTTGGGAGACAACAAGATCTTTTGGTTCTTCACTACTCAGTTTCTTGTCCTTCCAAATTTTGAACCAAAGTTCTAGCTCTTCTATGCCTTTTAAGTGGTTAAAACTATAAAATGAAGCTGTCTTTTCCTTTAACTCATCGATTGTTATGAGTAGCATGTGGAAAGGATGTAGATATGTCAATGCATAAGCAGGTGTATTTTCAGTTGAAAACCGTAATTCCAAAGAAGAGGTTATAGAATCCAGATACGGAGTTATTAAGGATCTTCTCCAGAACTCCGTGGGATTTGTTACTGGATGGTTGCTGAGGTGCTGCTGCCTACCAAATATCCGTGGTATATTCAGATCAAGTCCCAGTTGCTCAGCGATTTGATTAGCTTCTTTTAACACCTCATCGGTGATTTTCTCCATCTTTCCATTGGCTCCTGGCTGCATTTCCACAATATGTTTAGAATGTGTGCTATGAGGTTTTGACGATATCAAGGTCTTGGATTGGAGAGCATTACAACTGGCTCTAACATCGCGAAGTACTTCACGATCAATATCCCGCTAGCGCGATGGGCGACGGCGCCCACGTACCGCTGAATACTAACTGAAAAGCTGCTTTTCTTGGGCGGTATTTGCTTCAATGGAAAGTATTTCTCATCATTCATACAAAGTGCTCCTTAAACACTCTGATGAACTTGTGCTGTTCAGACCATCTGGTCTAACATAGGCTTGGGATGTTTGGCATTAATTTTCTTCTCAAGACCGGCTCGCGAAAAAACGTAATAATGTCCTTTATAGTTCCCACAGTATTGCGGATTTCTGGTATTGTGTTCAAATCATTTACTACTAGATTTTGTTTGTGTGAAAAGCAATGAAAGAACAATGCTTTTTTATACTTTTTCCGCAATATTACTTGGTTAACTCCTTCTTTGCCAGACATCGTAGAACATCCATCGACCAAGCCCACGCAATTCTCGGGATCCAGTTCTTCGGTCGTGACAAAATCGTCAATATCTTTCGCAATGGTTTTTGCGTCAAGCTCTTTCAGTTCTACAAAGCCAATAAATTCCTCTTTGACTTCATCGGACTCTTTGTCGAAATAGCGCAGCCCTTTGGATAATTGTTCCTTTCCAGAAATATCAGCGGTTTCATCTGCTAGTAAGCTATACGAGCACGCTTCCTTTACCTTATTATTAACGATGCTTTGTATAGTAGTACCACATAGAGAAATGATCATTCTGAACCTGAACTGATTGGTATGTAGCATTTTTCTTCCCCTTTTCAAAATGGTTTTTCAATGACTGATCTCCGGCATCTATTTTTGAGGATAATATTTTATTTTCTTCTATGGATTTTCTTAGAATGCTGGTTAATTTGGATGTCTACGTCCTGTAGGAACAATCTTGCAGCTTCAACAACAGTTTTCATGCCACTCTGTGTTTGTATGTCCCTTACAAACCGCATGAACATCTTTATATTTAGTGAAAGGTCTTATTATTAAAGAGCCTAGGACTCCTCTGATCGAACTTTAATTTGGTGGAAATAAAATACAAAACTTGCAAAATGCTCCCTTTAGGCGCCTGGAATATGTCAGCCAAGGTGAATATGTCTCCAACCATTCATAATTGAATTTCCTCTTTAAGTGGATAGCATCTTCAAAAAATTATAGGTCTTAAGTGGAATCAACACTTTCAGTAACTGTTTCTTTTTCTCAGTCGAAATCATAGATGAATGTCAAACGTATCTACCAATGTCATTTTTGCTGTCATCTACTGAAACGCTAGCTCCCAAATCTGGACCCATATCTTGGCTCGTCGAGGTGCTGGGCCTAGGTGTGGGTTATTCATCCTTCTTTGAATGTGCAGTAGGAGGGATTGCCTCTTGTGAAGTCTTAGTTACTTATTGGTAGCTTCTTCGTTTTCACCGCTACCATTTCCATTTTTATCTAAGGAGTTCTTCATTTTCAAATTTACCGCAAACAATATATATATATATATATATATATATATATATATATATATATATATATATATATATATATATATATGCTATATATATATATATATATACATATAATATATATATATACTCACTATCACTGCCATATACCATATATATATATATGCCTGCTTGTATGCGTGCTTGCCATATATATATATGGTTCTACTACTATAAATCTCTGCCACATATGGTCATAGACTTAATTTTACTAACATTCAAATATGTTAACAGAAAAAATTAAAGTATAGCAAACTATGTTGAAAACCCCCTAATTTCTGGCAATTTGCAAACACAGAAATAGTTTTTTAAAATGAAGCTAGCCTCATATGGACAAGTAAAGATCATGTGTTACAAAATTCCTACTTTTAAAAGTAAATAGTTAGTACTGTTATAATATTTAAAAAGTAAAACGTACATTGCAAGGAATCTCTAATATCTTAGCAGATCCGATCAAAATTGAAAAATAACTTTACACTGAGGCGTTGTTGAATTATAGAGAGTGGCGTCACGGAGTAATAATTTCAATGCTACTTTGAACTAACACTTAATAAAGAATTGAGAATCCGGCTGAACACAAAATCTAGAATTTATATATATATAAACATTAAGAAAAAAAAAAAAGCATAGATGGAATAACAACAGAGTTCTTATCAACAAATTAAAAGAAAAGCATATAAAATGAGTGAGAAAACCACCTAGTATCGGCAAGAGAAATGTGAGAAAATGACGATTGCAGCTGTATATATATATATATTCGTGTATATATATATATATAATATATATATGTATATATAATAACATATATATATAATAATATATAATAATAATATATACTATATATTTATATATTATATATATATATATAATAATAATATATATATATATATATATATATAATAATAATATATAGTAATAATATATAATAATATATACGGTATATATATTATAATATGTATATATATATATATATATCTCTTTCTCATATAATAACTATATAACAATAATATATGTATGTAACATATTATCTTTGCTGCTGCTCCTTGCTCTCTTTGCTCCTTATATCGTAAAACGTACTTAACAGCCACCCGGAACGGGACGTTAGATCAAAAAAATTCGCAGGTACACTCTATAGAGCAAAGCCACTTCTAGGGGGCAGCTACTGACGCCATGATATATACCAAAGAGTAGCGTGGTATGGCGACACTGACCTTGAAAACCAACGGTGCCAATTCATAATATATGTAAAAAAAGAAATGAAACTGGCTTCGGTGAAACGTAGGAATGCCAACACCTTCTGTAAGCGATGTTGGGTACGTATGCTCTTCAGGAGACTGAAGCATTTGTCAACCAAGCCATGCAAATTTTCATTTTCATATCACAACCATAGATAATAAATCACAGTCTTTAAATAAGAATGATTTAATTTGGGTCTGAATTTATCTTCGAACACACACACGCATATACTTATATATAACATAGTAACAATAACCATATATATATATATATATATATATATATATATATAATAACATAGCATATATATATATATATATATATATATAACTATATATATATATATACTATACTATATATATACGGTATATAATAATAACTAATGATAATAATAAGGTCACAAGAAGAAGATGATCATAGACGTACAACAAGTCCATGAGCCTCGTCCACTACCGGACTTGTCGTGGACAAATCAAGACAGAAACTCCTCGCATCAGCTTTTCGAGACACGGTGGACTTGTCCAAATCGAAGAAAGTTGCGCAACTCCTCGTCCACACTTGCGAACTTTTGTTAGACTTGTCCACGAACAAGTTGCTAATTCTCCAACTGAAGAGGCCAATCTCTTCGACTCCTATTTTCCTCTAACTCAACCTGGACGATTCTGGCATTCCTCATCCTCTCCTTCTCTCTCAGGTATCCTATACCTTTGCCTGTGATTACATTTGATCCGGTGCATGGGCTCCCATGAAATCTATGAACATTAGGAAGGTGGGTGGCCCGGATGGCTTTCATTCACTCCCAAAGTTTTGGGGAGTGTTCCTTCCGCGCTATCCACCCTCACCGTTTCAACTTCTCTTATTATGTCTCGTACTACTTACTTTCCCTCGGTGTTGAAGCACGCGTATCCAACCTGTTCCGAAAAAAGGAAGCCGCTCTGATATTTCCGGCTAGCTATAAGCTCGCCACTTGTATTCTATCTACAAAAGATCTTTGGACTCTTCTCAACTCATTTCTTAGATCATCTGGAATCTCATTCACTTCTTTCCGATCGCCAGTATGGCTTTCGGCGCTCGAGGTCTACTGGCGATATACTTTCCTATCCTACTGATTTATGGTTTTCCGCCCCTTAGGAATAACACGGGAGATTGGTGGTGCTTGATATATCCAAAGCTTTTGATCGGGTTTTGCACGCGTCACCTAAGCTCCCTTTCTTTGGGTTTCCTCTTCTCTTTGCTTACCCATGTCTAGAATTTTCTTTCAAATCGCTCAATTTCGGCTGTTGTTGATGGGGCGACTTCTTCTTCTTTTTCTGTCAATAGTGGTGTTCCTCAGGGTTCTGTTTTATCTCCTACTTTATTCCTACTTTTAATGATCTTCTCACCTGCACATCTAACTCTATCCCTCATATGCCGATGACTCGACCCTTCATTCTTCAACTCATTTAATTCTGCTCCTTCTTTTACTTCTGGAATTACCTCTCGTCTTAATCTTTTTCCGATTCCATTCTCGCAGATCTGGATAAAATTTCCGGGTGGGGTGTCGTCTCAAGATTGTGAAATTTAATTCTTTAAAAACCCAACTTCTACAAATCTCCCTCTCTAAGACACCTTCTAACTTTCCTATCTCTTTCGACGAGTTCTCTCGTCTCTCCCTGTTGACAATATAAACATGCCTTAGCCTTAACATAAACCAAAAAAATGTCTTGGAAACCTCACATCACAATGGTTGCTATGGCGGCCTCAAGAAACTGGGAGTTCTGTTTAGACTGTGAGACTTTTTCCTCTTCTCAGTTATCCAGCTATGCAAGGGTCTCATCCGCCCTAGTATGAAGTACTATCTCTATTTTTGATGGGCTCCTGTTTGAATCGACTTTTGGATAAGATCGAGTCAAAGGCCAAAAAGACTTTTACAAACTGTCCTGTACATTCCCCAGTTCACTTGACCACCCTCTCTATCTTTGCGGCGCGATGTTGGTGCTTTATCTCTTTTCTATGACCGTAGCGGCAGGTGCTCGAGGGAACTTTCCACTCGCGAGCCACCTCCTCTTAATACAGCGCCTCGTAGCACAAGGGGGTGCTGTGTCGGCACATGAGTTTGTGTTGATGTTGCAACTCAGACTAGTTGCTTCCTTCTTTGCTGCCACCTCTGTTCTGTGGAATTCTCTTCCATCTTCTGTGTTTCCTACTCAATTTAATCTCCATCACTTTAAAGCCCGCGTTTGTGCTCATCTGCGTAATTTGCGTTAGTTGAGATTTTGTTGAGTGTAACACCCCCTCCTTGAATAGGGCTTTGCCCGCGTGAGCGGTGGTGATAACTGTAAAAAAAAAAAAAAAAAAAAAAATGTTTCTCAAGTCCGTAAGTGTGGACCGGGCTTTACGTTTGGTGAGCATTTTTCACGATATTGCGCTAAGTTTAACAAAAACGAACGAAAACTGCTTTAATAACATATTTCGGAGCAACTACAAAAACTCGCATCTCTCTCTCTCTCTCTCTCTCTCTTAAATTTGAATCAATTTTCTTTTATTTTCCCCACTTTCTTTAATTACTTTCAAGACTTGTGTATCAGAGTACCAGCTTTAATTTGGAGAGTGATTAGGATCTGTTCCCTTTGACCTCTGGTGGATATTGTGTGAACCCTGAACCTTTCTTGCGAGAGCTACCAAAAAAAAAAAAAAAAAGTAAAAACTCATGTGTACAGCGAGCTTTGACAAAATATCATTAAAATAATTATATGAATAACTGTGTAATTATACTCTTCCTAGTAGTTAAAAAAGACTAAAATTTTATGGATATATTAACAGCATACAGTTTTAAAAACTACAAACTTCTATAAATAAATTAAACAAAGTTATTACTATTGCAATGAAAAACTCTAATGTTTCAGGGAATACTAATCCTTTGGTTATAGATTCCAATATAACTAATGTTTTTGTTTTTCAGGTTCCAGAAGATTTGTTTGTTGACATTGTTGAGAGCAAAAATTTCTTGGTTGTGTCTTTGAGAACCTTTTTTGCAAATATATTTGATAACAAATCATTATTGCCTACAAAGCTAATTTCTAAAGCAGAAAAGTTTCAACATCATCTAGTATCTAAATTTTGTTGGGACTTAAATCTTGAAGAAGAAGAAGAAAATCTACCTGTAATTGTTGAAATATAATTATATAACTCTTTCTATTATATCCTTTCATGGTTTAAGTATAAGTATATATATATATACGGTATATAATATATATATATATATATTATATATATATTATATTGATATATATAGTATATATATATATAGTATAATATATATATATATACTATATATTTATACTATATAGTATATATATATATTTTCTTTCTTCTCTTCACCTTCTCTCTTGTGCCCAAGATTATGGGGGGTAAGTGTGGCCGCCTGTACAGACATCCGGAAAAAGAACCAAAGCGAGTAGGTGGACGAGAACATGGACAAATTCTCGAACAAAGAAAGCCCAAGACACTTACGTCCCTATCCGATGTATCCACATTTAGTTGAGAGCTCGTCACAGACCTAGAAAATCCACCCTAGAGCATCCATGGGACCGCGACGACCCTCACGGTATCGGTGAAGAATCGTTCAACTGTTGTAAGGGTTCATCCCCGGGCCCAGGGTGGGGCCGCAAACCAGTTGCCACCCATAATATCAAAAACCCCTATTCTATCTCCGTATTCATCACCCTTACTCTCGCCTCTGGCCAAACTCAGCATTCGTCTCCTTCAGGACATTCGGTTCACCCCCCGACTCAATATCACTTTCTTCTCGGTCTTCCCAGCACGTCGGTTCCCAAACACTCTTCACATACATCCAGCTTAACCAAACCGAGACTTCAATTCATTCCTTTGCCACATGACCAAACCATACCTCAACATACTTTCATTTATCTCTTTTACCCCTTTCTTCACCACCACCCACCACTCTCAAATACGTTCATTCCTCTCCTTATCAATTCTTCTCACACCTAAGCAAGCACCCCTAAGATTGTCGTCCATCTGAACACATTGAATTTAATCCTATACTTCTTATTTCCAGACCATATAGTTCTCACTATCCATACCTAAAAACACAGCTGAACAACATACCCACTATGGTAAGACCCTAGCACACTCCAGACTTAGTCCTTTGCATTCACCAAAACGATTTAATGCATCAGCCACCTTCCTGGCATTTCACAACTTTCCTACTACACTACTTGCATGCGTCCGTTCCCTTCTTCATCCAAAATATACCCGTATATATATTTTAAACTCCAGACACTTGTTTCTAGCTGCTCACCCATCTAACATAACTTCACTACTGAGAGGTCGCTACAACCAACGCATAACCTTTACCTTATCCACGTTTACTTTCAAGCGCCCTCCTTTTACACACCCTGCCAAAATCTCTCTACCAATTCCTCTCAAACTCTCTTCAATTCGCCACACAGAACCACGCAATAAATTCATCCCGCATAATAATGGATAGGGCACCTCCCACTCATCTCCATTCTCCACTCATTCTAACACCATTTCCTGCCAATCCCACCTCGAATTCTTTCATAACCCCATCGCATATACAAATTGAAATAACCAAGGAGATATAAACACATCCCTGTCTTACTTCCGCTATCAATCCTAAACCAATCATCACTTTCCACCCCATTTATTCTTACACACGCTCACTATCGTCATACATACTTTTTCTTGATTCCATTTCAGAAGCCTACCCACCAACACCATATATTCATTAAACAACCTGCCATAAACGCTTCTTCCTATTAAACTTCTATCATACGCCTGCTTGCCAAATCCCATAAAACCTAAATACAATTTATTCTTCTTCTCCCCATTTTCTCAATCCATTTTGTTTCAATGTAAATATTTGATCCACACATCCATTCTACCACTCCTAAACGCACCTTGTTTCTTCACCAATTCTCAGTTTCCTTCAGTCACTGGACGCACTCTTTCGACCAAATATCAGCATATATACTTTCCCTACAATACTCAATAAAACTTATTTCCCCTATAATTTCTACAGTTCCCCTTTTTCTCCCTTACCCTTATATAAGGGTACTATTAGCGCTCTCCTCCAATCCCTTGGAACTATACCCTTTCATAAACGCTTTATTACACAACTTCCAAATCCAATTCATCACCATCTCGCCTCCGTTCTTGATTCAATTTTCACCAGTAATTTCATCTTATACCTGCAGATTTCCATTCTTCACAACTTTTTCACTCTACCCAATTACCTCCTCCTCCTTACTTAATAACCTCATCCCAAATACCTTATTCCTTCTTGCACCATCAAACCCACACACATTCACATATCACCTCTTCATTACTTGTTAATATTTTTGCGATTTTTCGAAATTGTTCTTTCCACATCCTCTCAACCCATTTCATCAGTTTACAAATTAAAAGACACCATCCCTATTCATTATTCTAAGCAGATTCCCCTTATCTTCATTCTTAACCTTGCGCTTAGTTCCAGAAGAGCTTCCTATTCCTTGTAAGTCCCGATTCATCCTCCTTCCAAAACTGTTCATTTACCTACTTTTTCCTCCTACGTATACACCTTTTTAGTATTTCTTTTTCCTCCTATATTAATTCCAAGCATCTTTCTTTTGAGTCTTCTCATCATTTGCTTTTTAGTACATTTTTTCAACCAACGACTTCTTTTAGCCTTTAATCGCTTTCTTTCACCTCTTCATTTCCACCATTCACTGTTAACATTCTTTAACGTTCCTACTTTCAGCGTCCACATACTTCCTTTGCAATACTAACAATTGCTTCCTTCAATTTGCCCCACAGTTTGTTCAGTATCAAACTTTGTTCACATTCAAACCATTTACTAGCGGAGCGCTCTTACATTACTTTTATCTCTATATTGTTTGCCACTTAACTTCTCAATTCTCTTAATTTTTACCTATTCCTTCGTATCTCCTTCTCCATCCAAGCCCCACTAACTTAATTTTTACATAGAACAACATAATGAATCATAATCCATTCCTAAACCCCTAACTATTTAACATTCCAAACACATACTTTAACATACTCCTTCTTCACCAACACTAAATCAATTCATATTTTCACTTCGATACCATCTTACCTTACACCTAACCTATAGTTATACTTATGGATACTCTTGGTTTTAAAGAAAGTATTACTTACGCCAAACATTACCTCTCTTCACAATATATATATATAATAATATTAACTATATATATTACTAATATATTATATTATATATATATATATAATAATATATGATTATCATAATTATATAATTATATATATATATATATAATATATATATATACTAATAAACTATATATAAATATAGCCACTATCAACTATATTCCATTTAAGGTTATTACTAGAGATTGGTATTGTAAGGTTAGAGATTAGAGTATCGAAGTGAAAAGATTATGAATTGATTATACGTGTTTGGTTGAAGAAATGAGATGTGAAGTATGTCGTATGGTATGTTTAAATACAGTTAGGGGTATTTAGGAATGGGGATTATCGAGCAAAATCAACTCTATCTCTCGTACTGTTCTATTGTAAATTAAGATAGTGGTTGGCGGTCTTGGATGAGAGGAAGGTGATACCGAAAGAAGTAGGTAAAAATAAGAGTGAGAAGTTAAGTGAGCAAGAGATTAATAAAGGGATAAGTATGGTTGTAAGAAGCGCTCCTAGGTTAAAACGGTTACAGTAGTTGCAATGCTGAACAGTTGTAAGAATACTGAGAACAAAATCTGGGGCGGCAAAATGAGGATGAGCAATTAGTTTTTTAGTAGTTGCAATTATGAGCGGACAGTTATGGTGGATGTGCTAACACTGTTAGACGACAACGCGTCAAGCGAATTCGTTAACCAGTGAAATGGTGGACTGAAGAGGGTGTATGAAAGCCACGGCTTCAGGGCGTTGTTAAAGGCTAAAAAAAAGAAGCGTACGGGTGAATGTCTACTAAAAGCCAAATGATTGAAAGACTCAAAAAGCAAAGATGCTAATTGAATTAACATAAGAAGTGAAACAAAAGAAATACTAAAAAGGTGTATACGTAGGAGGAGAAAAAAGAAGGTAAATGAACAGTTTGGTATGAGAAGGGGAATGAATGGGGACTTGCAATGGAATAGGAAGCTCTTTCTGGAAGGAAGCGCGATAAGGCCCGGTTAAGAATGAAATAAGCGGAAATCTGCCTCGATAGAATAATGAAATAAGGGATTGGTGCTTTTGGTTTTACTGTGCGTGAAGAGTAGGTTAGAGGGGAAGTGTGGAAAGCAAAACAATTGCGAAAAATCCTTGCGAGCCCCAACCGAATATTAACAGTATATGGAAAGAGGTTTTGATAGTGTAGTCGTGATGGGTGATGGGTGCCAATGTAAGGAATAGAGGGTAATCTTTTTGGGATGAGGGATTTTTAGTAAGGAGGAGGTAATGGGGAGGAGTGAAAAAGTTGAAGAATTTGGTAAATCTGCAGGTATAGCAATAGAAATTACTGAGAGTGAAATGATCAAATGAAACGGAGGGGCGAAGATTGGTGACGATTGCGATTTGTTAAGTTGTGTAATAAGGCGTTTATGAGGGTACAGTTCCAAGGGATTGGAGGAGAGCCACCAGTATAATAGTCACCCTCTATCATAAGGGTAAAGCGTGAGAAAAGGGAAACTGCAGAAAATTAATAGAAGACGGGAATAAGTTTAACTGAGTGTTTGTAGGGAAAGGATATATAGCATGGTATATTTTAACCCCGAGATACGAAAGAAAGTGCGTCGAGTGACTGAAAGGAACTGAATTAGTGAAAAAGAACAAGGAAAATAGGCGTTTAGGGGAGTGGTAGAGAGATGATTGTGATCAAATCATTATACATATGAAAGCAAATTGATTTGAGTAATATGAGACAGGAGAAGAAGAGATAAATCATGAATATTAGGTTTTATGGAGTTATGCAACACAGGCAGTATCTGATAGAGTTAATAGGGAAGCGTTTTATAGGCAGGTGTTAGTGATAATTAATGGTGTTGGTGGTAGGCAATTCTGAATGAATGGAATAAGAAGTATGTATGACGATAGTGACAGCGTGTGTAAGAATAAAAAATAGTCGATATCAATGGTGATTGGTTTAGGATAATAGCGGAAGAGTTAGACAGGGTTGTGTTATGTTCTCCTTGGTTATTCAATTTGTAATGGATGGGGTTTATGAACAGAACTATCGAGGTGGGGATGGCAGTGAAATAATGTGGCGATGTGTCAGCAATGATTGGAGAATGGAGAATATGAGTGGGAGGCGGGTGCCCTATACCTATTATACCTGCGGGATGATTGGTTCTGGTGGGCGAATCTGAAGAGATTTTGAGCCTAGGATTGGGTTAGAGAGATTTGGCAGGCAAAGTGTGAATAAAAGAGAGGCCTTGAAAGTTTAAACGTGGATAAGAGAGTAAGGTTCATGTTGTGAGTGAGGATCTAACTTCGACTATGTTGAAGTTATGTTAGATGGTGAGCAGACTAGAACAAGTGTCTGAGTTTAAATATATTAGTAGCGTACGTAATGAGTGGATGAGAAGGAACGGAGATGCAGAGATTGTAGTATGGTAAATTGTGAATTGGGCAGGGAAGTGTGGCTGTGCAATTAAATGTTGTTGTGTAATGCAAAGGGACTAAGTCTTGGATACGCTTGCTAGGGTGCTACATGAGGGTATGTTGGTTGACCCTGTGTTATTTTATGGTAGTGAGACTATGGTCTGTTAATTAAAGAATGTAAGATCTAAAAGTTTCATGAGTGGATGTTTGTTCAGAGATGGACAATCTTAGGGCGATCTGCTCGGTGTTAGAAGAATTGATAAAGAGAGGAATTAACGTATTAGAGAGTGGTGATGGTGTGGAAGAAAGGTAAATGAGAGAATAAATGAAAGTATGTTGAGATGTTTGGTCATGGGGAAAGGATGAGTGATAGTCGGTTGGTTAAAGCGATGAATAGTGGTGATTGTTGTTGGGAACCGACCGCTGGCGAGGGCCGAGAGAAAGTGGATTGAGTCAGTAAAACGAATGTCTGAAGAGAGAGAAATGTTGAGTTGGCAGAAGGCGAGAGTAAGGGTCCCATGATAGGAAGAGAATGGCGGGGTTTTGTATGGGGGCATGGTTTGTGGCCCCACCTGGGCCAGGGGGATGAACCCTTACCAATTGACGATTTACCATAGTGAGGGTCCGGTCGCGGTTCCCATGTTGCTCTAGGGTGGATTTTCTGTCTGTTGACCGGAAGCTCTCCACTAAATTAATGGTACAGAGAAGGGGCGTTAAGGCTGGGCTTTCTTTTCGACGTTTGTCATTGTCTCCTACTGCTTTTCTTTTCCGATGCTAGTGGTACAGCACCTTACCCCCAATCTTGGGGCAAAGAGGAAGGTTAAGAAAGAAAGAAAGAAATATTGAAACTAATATATATATATATATATATATATATATATATATATAAATATATATATTATATATATATATATATATATATATATATATATATATATATTTATATTATATATAATATATATATATATATAATATTTTTTCGTTATCTACCTTTTTTCCAAGATTGGGAGTAAGGTGCGCTACAAGCATCGGAAAAGAAAAGGAGTAGGAGAACTATGACAAATGTCGAAAAGAAAGCCCAGCCTTAACCCCCCCTCTGTTCCATTAATTAGTGAAAACTCGTCACAGACAGAAAAATCCACCCTAGAGCTTCATGGGACGCGACGGAACCTCACTATTGGTAAATCTGTCAATATAAGGCGTTCATCCCCTATGGTGCCCAGAGTGCCGGCCACAAAACTCCATGCCTCCCCATACAAAAACCCCCCGCCAATTCATCTCCTATTCATGCAACTTTTTATCTGCGCCTTCTCCAAACTCACATTTACACTTCCCTCCACGACATTCGATTTCACCGACTTTCAATCCCACTTTCTCTTTTCGGTTCTCCCTCTACCCCGGTCGGTATTCCAATCATACTCTCACTACTTATACATCCGCTTAACCAACCCGACTATCATTTCATCCTCTTCCACATTGACAAACCATCTCAACATACTTTCACTTTTATTCTCTCATTACCCCTTTCTCCACACCACTACAACACTCACATGCTCAATAAGCATTCCTCATTTTATTATCTTTCCTCACACTCCTAGCACTCCCCTTAAGAAGATTGTTCCATCTGAACACATTGAACTTTAGATCTATTACTTTCTTATTCCAGACCATAGTCTCACTACCAGTTACCAATAAAACACAGGTATCAAAAACATACCACCTCATCGTAAGCACTCTAGCCCACTACAAATAACTTAGTCCCTTCTACATGTCCCACTCCAACGATTTAATTGTCTGCCAGCAACCTTCCTGCCGACACTGGTAATTCACCAAACTTCTCCCTAACTACACTCTTGCCAATTCATCCGTTCCCTTCTTCAATATCCTAACACATACATATAAATAATTTTAAACTCAGATCATTTGCCTCCAGCTGCTCAACCATCAACATAACTCTCACTATGGAGACCTTGTCCTCGACTCACAAACCATTAACCTTACTTCTTATCTACGTTCTAACTTTCGATAACCCCTCCTTTTACATACCCTTCCAAAATCTCTCTACCAATCCCTCAAAACTCTCTTCAGATTCGCCACACCAAACCAAATCACCTCCGCATATAATAGGTTGGGCACCCTCCACTCAACTCCATTCTCCATCATTCTAACACCATTTTCCCTGCATCCCCACCTTATTTCGTATACATATTATCAAAATAAAACATATCTTCTCCATATACAAATTATAAACGCAAAAGGCATCCAAAACACAACCCTTGTCCATCGGGCTAATTAATTTCCTAAACCAATCACCATTGACACCTTTCTCATTATATTCCTACACACGCTTCCACTATCGATATCATACATTACTTTTGATTCCATTTCACAAGCCTACCACTAACACCATATACCACTAACACCTGCCGAAGAAAGATTGTAAATAATGAGATTTTTTAGATTTCTTGACAAAATAAATCTTGTTGTTTAAACCCATTTAAAACCGATAAATATAATTTATTCTTCTTCTCCCTAATTACTACAAGTATCATTTGTTTCTCAAATGGTAAAAGATCTTGATCCAACAACATCCTCTAATCCATCTCCCTAAACGCCCACCTTGTTCTTCACCAAATCTGTACTTTATACACTTATGTTCAAACTCGAACGCACTTTTCTTTCGAAAACCAAAAACGAATACCTAAGCATATTGGGTCTTATACCATCCCTTTCCTACAACACACTCAAATAAACTTATTTCCCTATAATTTTTACTCTACAGTTTCCCCTTTTCTCCCCTTTACCCTTATATAAGGGGTACTAGATTACCGCTTTTCTCTCTCCAACCCTTGGAAATATACCCTCTGATAAACGCTTTATTACGCACAACTTCCAAAATCCATTAACATTCAACCATCTCGCCTGCCGCCTCTTGATTCATCTTATTTCACTAGTAATTTCATCTATACTGCAGATTACCATTCTTCAATTTCTCACTCTACCCATTACCTCCTCCTTACTAATAACCTTCATCCCCAAAATTACCTATTCCTTCTTGCACCATCAAAACCCACACACATTTCACTCAATCACCTTATCATTATGTTTAATATTGGTTAATATCAAAATAGAATTCACAACCAGAATTCACTTCGAAAATAAAATAAGTGTCTTTCCACCTCCCGCTCACATCCACTTTCATCAGTTTAAAAAAGCACCATCCACCATATTCATTATCTCATAGAACTAGTATATATATATATATAAGTTCTTTTATGCCAACAAAGTCCTCCCATAAAAAAATAACCACCCTCTTCGTTTTTTTTTTTTTTCTTTCTTACCATGCTAACGTTTAATTGATGCCCATATCACTACACCCATTCAATATAACTTTATCAATACAATAACCCTTTGTTGACCGTGCATCGTTGATTTTCTCAGCCATCTAATTAGCGCCGTATAGACCTAGAGGTTGCTACGCTACTTATTATCATATATCTATAATATGTATCGTACCTATTATTATCAATCTATTATATAATATTAATACTGCAGTACCGACCTATTTATATACTCACTATTACTATACTTCTGATCAGTAATATGATATCATTTATTAATATTATAAGTATATATATAATTATATATACTACTATTATTATATATACTTTATGACTATTAATTAACTCATAAATATTATCTACTACAATACCTTCTATCTTCACCTTCCTCTATCTGCACCAGTGGTTCACTTATCGTCTTCCTGTGGTCGCCATCAAGCTGTAGAGTTGCCAAACTTTGTACTAATCGCATCTTACTCCATCTGAAAATGAAATAAAGTCAGATAGTCGACGAACTATGACAAATTTAACGATACAAGCACACTGTGGGTAACATCTTAAATGCAAGCCCAGACGCATTACCGCCCCGCCTCGCTAGACCTATTAATTAGTTGCAGAGTCGTCACAGACACGGGAAAGTCACACCCTAGAGCATCATTGGGACCGAACCGGACCCTCACTTATACGGAATATATCGTCAATGTAAGTCGGTTCATCACTCTCGAGCCCACGGCTGCCACGACCAAACAATACCATTGCCCATACCAACCCCGCCATTCTTCAAATCTCCTATGCCACACGTTTCCACAACTTTTATGTTCTACGCTCATCTGCAGTCTACACATTCTCTCGCTTACCCGATAGACAATTTCGTTCCACGCAACTTCTGAATGTCATTATCATTACTTACGGACTAGCTCCATGTCCGGGTGCGGTCCTCAAAACACACACGTTCTCCACTATTTATATATATATATTATATATTTAATTATCTTAGTATACTATAGCATATTTATCGAGCTTTCTCACTTCTTTCATATCATATTTATTACCTATTCATCTAGTTCCATATACTCTGGAGCCATTAGAAATCTTATATAGTACTATAAAACATTTTATAGATTACAATCTGACTTATATATATATATTAGTATTTATATTTATATATAACAATACTATAATAGTATATAACTATCATATATTACATAAATCGTACATTATACCTATATATATTATATATATCTACGATATCGTATCATGTACCTATAAATCATATATGTATATATATATACATATATATTATATATATATTCTGGTCTATAAGGGTGTATTTGATTCTCACTAGTGGTGTATGTTCCTTGTAACTTTGGCTGCATAGCTGTGAGAACCAATGCAGATGGGTCTTTGTGTGAACCCTCCGACCCCAGCAAACGCGTTATCTGGTGCAATTGTTAATGCACTTCGTAGCCTATTAGCATTTAACCACATAGGCACTTTCCTTTCAACCTATCTTTATCTTTCCCCTCGGATATTTCATAATTATTCCATCTCCTCAACATCCCTCTTTATCACAAGACTGCATGACTACTACTTCAGTTTTATCCCTGTGTGATTGCATACTGGTGAGATATAGATATTTGCCATCACAATCTCGCTTATCGTCTCTGCGTGTCGTAGGAGACCCGTACTAAGGGACTCTCGGTTCATTAGTTGGGTTGGCTGCCTACTACCATTATTTCTTTGGCTATGGGATGCCTAAATGGCAGTGCATGCTCGGCTATAGAAAGAGTCGTGATCGCACGTTAAATACTGCTTCTACTTCTTCGGCCCGAAAACTGTCTAATGGAATCTGTTGATGCCGGGTACATGCTAATGTTCAGAGAAGTATTCAACCGTGGAGTCTGACGATGATGGGATGTAGATATATGTTGATTCTCATGATGGATGTTAGATTAGTTATAGGGAATCCGATAATATCGATTGCTCGCGTTCCTGATGACTGAAACAATAGATGATAGTAGGGAAAACGTGAATATTGTAATATGGGTGTGATGTGGAAATAGCTCGGTGACGTGCCTGGTGTATCGCAATATTAGACGAAGTGTTGCAGTATGTATATGAGGAGAGGAGCTTTGCCCAATTTTTGATGAGTGACCTTGTGAAGGTAAAATGAGCTATGGTTAAGACTCTTGATTGTCGTGAGTTCCTAGAATTCTAATCTTGCGTTAAATTCCCAATAAAGTTTGAAAAAGGTCAAGGATTGTGTGGTTGTGACCGTCTAATGTCCATCTGAGGGAAACGTTAAGAGTCAGATACGATTTTTGGGATAATCCGTGAATGTATAAGTTCTAGGTATTGGGCGCCAAAATCAGCTAGCCTGATGCTTCAGTATAGATAGTTTAGACGCGTTCGATGCCAGTGGACCTGAATTTGTTCGGATAGTTGATCAAAAAAGGGATGGATTCAATTGTTATAACAGGTGATCTCTCCCGTATTTTCGGGATATCCTGCTGTGTGGTTCACGCCGGGTGGCATGTGGAGATTAAAATGTTAATGGTTATGGAGCGTGTATTTAATTCTGTTTTGATTGATTTGAGTTTCGTTTTGGTTTGTATTAGTGAATACTTTCTTTAAATCATACTTTTAAGCCAAAGCTACTCTTATAAGCTTTTTTATATCTAGTCAGCTTTTGGTGATAAAATTGTACTTGTAGAAGAAGGTATCGAAAGATGCAATAGTCTAATCGTACGCTTTGGCATTAGAAAATTAATAGATAGGTTGCCTTTTTTGCTATTCAATCTGCTTTCTTCGAGAGAGCTGATATTATCCAGATGTGTGAAAGTAGATCGTGCTTGATGAATATTAGTGAATTTTAAACAGTTAGTGGGTTGGGATATGGGATATCGGTTCCATTTCCATTATTCTTTGTCTTCTAATATATGTGCTTCTTATATAAATTCAAATCAGACAGATTTAGTGCGGTATGTCTTTGAGATGGGAATGTGAGGTAATGGGGTAGACTCACGCGCAAAGGAGATATCCTAAATTAAGACGTGAAGAAGTTAAGTGAGCAAGTATAAAAGGCAGTAAGTGTATTGTAAGACTGTCTTGCTTCTGCCTGAGTAAACGGGACTACTACCTAATCTTTCATGAAAATCGAATCGAACAGTGTGATACTGAACAATTCTGCCTGCATCCAAAATGAATGACTAGGCAATTGTTAGTATATGTAGGCATACATTAAGAGCAGACAGTCGAATCAGTTGGATGTGAGCTTAAAAGTTTAGAGAAGTAAGAATTCTCATTTGTACAGTCACTACTCCAGAAGCTGGATAGTTAGTGACGCGTGCATGAAGACCGTAAGGCTTATAAGGTAATAAAGATAATCGATAATGGTTTGAATGTTGATGACGTTATAGAACAACACGCCATAATGAGAGTGTAAGACCACTCAAAATTGCGAAGTCCCGCTTAGGAGACTACTAATCATTAGACGGCCCAAAGGGGAAGATTATTATCATTATAACGAATTTAAATTAAGAAAAAACTAACATGATGTGTGTTGTAAAATTATCGGCGTACGGGAAAGAAAAACAAGAGGTAAGGTATATCGGAACAGCTTCTGAACGCAAAAGTGAGGATGTAATGTTGGTATTTCTCTAAAATTATAAGTGGGAATACAAGGATTTAATCGCCTTTTGCTCTTGGCAAGGATAAGGCGCTGATAATAACAGTAAGAGACGATGAGTTCTCTGCATTCACCATGTGCGCGCGCGAACTCTGACTCTCTAATGTATTGATAAATACATACCCCCTATTTCGGATGGAACTCAACGTCCGATTGAGTCAATGTGTCGTGCCTACGCTTTCTGTACTGACTTTCACGCTATCTGAAAGACCTATTTGTCAGTCGAAGAGAGGCTGTGCGTGGAAAGATTACCACTACGTAGAAATAATCCCTCATACTGCAGTCGATATCAATTAACCAGTAATGCAAGAGCGAGATAAGTGGAATGGTGTCGTGCTCGGTATTGGCGGTGAGCTCAAGTAATGGAATTATCGTGACTTAATGTTTTGTGTTGAGAGACGAATCACACACCGCCTCATTTCCAATTGTTTTATTATCGATGATCCCAGTCCAATTTGTGCACCTGTGTACGACTGGGTACTAGATGTGAAAACAATCGTCCCATGAAGATATGGTCTAAAGCGAGGAGATACCAACAATTACATGAGCACTCTC
>JABUQX010132971.1:0-35000 GCA_015478945.1 Trachelipus rathkii | reverse complement strand
TTAGGTCGTAACAATCCATCGAAATTTACTGCACCACCTACCTTCTTGTGTCGCCCATTCTTGAGAGCTTTGTCCATTTTGTGTCTGGGAAAATCTTTTTTTTTTTTTTTCTTTTTTAAAATAGTAGTCGGTCTTGGCAATTTTAAATAAAAAAATATAGTTGCATTCGATGTGCCATAAAGTTTTTTAATGAGTTGTACTTCATATGAATGTGAACAGTGATGAACATCTAACGCCACTGGATATTTTCGACAGCTTAAACACCTCTAAAACATTTCTTCATTGCTTTACACCATCATATCGTTCCAATCAGCAAGTTAATATTTATATCAAAGTTCGTAGTATTACCTCAGATAGAGATAAAGAAACAAAGAACCAGTTAGAGGCAACAACATGGACCTATCGAGACTGTCCCAGTCAACTAAATATTTATCAAAATACATGCCCATGCGACAAACACAACCTATACCACACCCTAAGTCAATTTCCTAAAAAAGGTCAATATAATATATATGCCAACTACTACCAGAAGTAAAATCTTTAGCTAAGGTTCATATAACCACAATACAAGCTTTAATAAGTTTATTGTGATACTGGTATACAACATGCAGTTTACTTTAAATAGCTTAACTAAAACCCGCCACTTTGGCTACGCCAGAATATACTATATGATGCACAAACAATCCATATACCTATCAATCCTTTCTTTAATGTTGCAAGTGAGTCACACTCAACAAACTCCTGCGAAACCATTCAAAAAAATTTTAAACACTATTGCAGAATGAATAAAGGTTACACGTCTTCCTACATTTCATATTATTTCCCTAGAAAAAACTGTCCGTGGTTAATATTTTATAGACTTGTATCATGTTCTATGACTGGGAGGAATTTGGAAGGGGACATAATGTATATAGAGACGATCTGTGGCATGTTGAAGCGAGGAGAGAGGAGGTGGTTCGAGGTGGGGTGGAGTTGTTTGCGGGAGGAGGATGGAGGAAGCGGGATGAAGATGAACATACAAAAGACAGAGATATTAACAGTAGCCGGAAATGAGGAGGGGATGAGAATGAAGGTGAGAGAGGAGGAGGTGAAGGCGTTAAATACCTGCAATTATCTCGGAGGAGGGTGTTTTAACAGAAGGAGAGGAAGTGGAGAAGAGATTACGTAGAATGGAGAAGTATGGATTAGTTATGAAAGCATACATGATGAAGATACAAACATGGAATAGAGGGTTAAAGTGATTTTAACAGCATGCTGGCTGCTGGCCGCAGACGGAAACATGGACAACGAGAAGATAAGGAGGTAGAATACAAGAAGCGGCGGAGATAGGGATATTAAAGAACGGTTAAGAGCGATAAAGAGACAAGGGAATAAAATGAAGTTGATAGAGAAGATATATTGAAGAAGATGACACTGAGAGATGGATGTGGGAGATTGAGATGGTGGGAACATCTGGAGAGGATGGAACAGGAGAGAATGCCGAAAATGGGAATGGACACCACAGGGCAGAAGACCAAGGGGAAGACCAGAAGAAGAATGGAGCGGAAATCAGTGGAGAGACTCTCTGGAAAAGATAACCAACTACAAATATGAAACACTGAAAGAAATAGGTACAGAGAAGGAGACGTCTAGGAAAAAATCTTGCGCTGACAGAGATAAAATCGCCTAGAAATATATATATATATATATATATATATATATATATATATATATATATATATATATATATATATATATATATATATATATATATATATATATATATATATATATATATATATATATATATATATATAAGGAACAACAGTCACTTAAACTGAGAAATCTTCACAAACTACAAATATTATGTTTCCTCATTTCTATTAATAAAATACATACTCTTAGTTTGCTTTGATTATTAACTGTATTTTTTATTATTATTAAAAATTATAATTAAGAGATTTCTCCCTTCCTTTCTCTCTCTCTCTCTCTCTCTCTCTCTCTTCTTTCTCTCTCCTCTCTCTCCTCTATATATATATATATATATATATATATACTCTATATATATATATATATATATATATATATATATATATATATATATATATATATATATATATAAATATATTATTCTTAGTTTTATGAACTTACATCTAATTTCATCTCCTCATTGAGTGAATTAGTTCTTAAAAATAGAATAGCATCTGCCAGGTTCTTCATTTTTCCTCTTTGGTCTGATTTTATAATGCGAAGAGCAGAAAAAGCAGTTCCACGCTAACTTGCGTTGAAGGTAGAGCAGTAACAGCAATTTCAGCTTCTTGTACAATGTCTTGATACTCTTCGAAGTTACATAAAATTTTCAACTTCTTTCAGTGCAGCAAAGAAATTTTATTTAAAGTTATGGAATATTGTGTACAAGGATTAGGAAGGACCTTGACCTTTTTCTTGAGCCAATCGACGCTTTCGACTAAGCTCTTCAATATCTAGAAGCTTTTCATACTAACTTCTGAACTTTCTGAAGAATGACTTGAGAAGGTAGTAACGGAGATAGTTGTAGTTTCATCACTTACAATATGTTTAGATGTATCCTTTTCTTCTTGAACTTCCTGCAACCCTTTAATACAAATGGCCACATGGCAAAGTGCAGATTTAGATTTTTGTTGTTGTTCTTCAGTTAAGCTTACCCTGTAGATAGGATCAATATAAACAGCAGCTAGTAGAATATCATTGTCAATGAGAGAAATTTCTCTTCGTACCATGGAGTCTTTTATTTCTTCAGTATCTTAAATATAGATGGCATAAGGTTGAAGGTTGAATTTATTAGAATATAATCCAAATTCAAACATAAGATGCTGTTTAAAAATCTTCGAAGTTTGCAATTGCATTTTGTGATGTGGAAGTCGAAAGTCAATAAACTTGCATGAAGTGATTGAAGTCATTCACAGAGTCACAATTTATAACTTTGTCAGTTTAAAATTTTCCGTCTCCAACTCTATCTTGAAAGTTACCGACTCCGACTCCGACCTCTTGAAAATTACCGACTCCACCCTCTTCAAAACTAACGACTCCGACTCCACCCTCTTCAAAACTACCGACTCCCCGACTCCGACTCCGACTCCGCAACCCTGAGGTCAAGCACGCGATGACAAGTTGTTTCCAGGAGTTTAATATGTGGTGCGTATGTTAAGTGGTTATCTAGAATGAGTCCTAGAAATTTGACCTGTGACCTTACAGGAATGGTCGAACCATATAAGGTTAGGTTCGCGGGAAGAAGGTGGCAGGTTCTTCGATTCCCTTTTTTCTTAAAAAACACTGCTGAGGTTTTGGTGGATGAGAAATGGAAGGCATGGAAGTTACTCCATTGAGAAATATTCTCAATAGCTAGTTGAAGTTGCCGTTCGAGAAAAGGCAGCCTGGAACCGGCTGTATTTAATGCAAGGTCATTAACATAGAGAGAAAAATTGACCGTCGCTGGGATAGAAGTAACGATGTCATTAAATCCGAGAGCAAATAGTAATACGCTTAGAACACTACCTTGCGGAACACCTGCATTGATAAGAAGAATGGTTCTTTTGCCCAGTAAGAGCTTTGGAGGTAGTGGATCGCAGTATGTAATATATCGGGAATGATGTATCCGCTGGCATTCCTGGAGGGGGTGCAGCATATGGAGTAAACGATTGAGAACGGCTATGACGGGGGGCACCTTTGCGGGAATGCATAGAACGTTTGGGCACCTGGGCTGTTAGAGGCATGCCAGTCGACGAATCGCTGAAATTGTGCAACGGAACCTCAGGTGTAAGGGAAGGAAGAAAAACAGAAGTACCTGCTGGTCTAGAAGTAGGGACCGAGGTGGGGTTAGGCTCGGGACCTGACAGATGGTAATTGTTGTTGAAGTTTTAAAAACGTTTTTTCTTTTATTGACTTTTCCATAAAAAATCAATCACAAACTTCGTCTCCATAGATGAACAAATATAACAATAAAACAAATGAAACATAAAAGCGAATAACAGGATGGGCTGGAATAAAAGGCGTATATTTCATAAAGGGTAATCCTTCTCCCCTCATCAGGTTACAGACCAGAAACCCACACAACATCCCGACCCCCCCCCCCGTAGGGTAAAGAAGGGTAATCCTTCTCCCCTTATCAGGTTACAGACCAGAGACCCACACAATATCCCGAGGTAGGGTAGGCTGTGGATGCGCCCTCGGAAGATCCTCCCGGAACTCTACACCGGTTTACCCCCCCCCCCTGTGTACCACACGGCACCTTATATCTTCACGTAGAACCGAAGATTATACACCAAAGTGTAGAACAGCCTCCTCAGTGGTTAGCCTTAGCTCGGGTTCACTACAATTGGCGGCCCAGTCAAAGGTGAGCTAAAATTAAGGACCAGTTTTACTCATGTACCCTCATCCACGGGGAGGAAGTGTGAGGTGAACTGAAAAGTGAAAACCCATGCGGGAAGAGGCACAGGTTAGCCCAAGGGGCTGTGACGGGAAAAAAAAGGGAGGGAAACCCACATACAAGCACTTGAAGGGACTGATGGGTGGGAAATAAAAAAAACAAAAAAAATAGAAACTGTGATAAAGGTGGATTAAAAAGACGGAAAATTTATATGAAAAATGCGGGGAAAAGATGAAGGTTGAAAGATGATGTATGGGACAAATGCTAATGCACGAAATGCACATACATGTGTTGGGGACGGAGGGGACACACATAAAGACCCATCGGCATCGTTATGTCATGCACAAGTTTATATATTAGGCGCATAACATCACAATGAGATTCAATACCACCTTCTGGGGGTTTGGAAGACTTACAATTGTCTACCTTGAGGGGCGATAATGCCTTTAGTCGGTTAGGCCCTCTCCCAGAAACTAGAGTCAAACTCCACAGCACTAAAATTTCGTTTAAAATATAGTACCGTAAAGAGCAAATTACAGGCCTCTATAGAGACTAATTTCAGATATTTTATTGGCTATCATTATTTAAAGGAAATACTTTACTAATTCAGAAATGATTCATTATCTATCCCAAATAAACATAATATATTTCATAAAGTTCTATTAAGTTGTAGAAAGGTATATTTGGAATTTCGTATATTAATACAATTTTCATGCAAAGAATAAATAGAATATTTCACAAAAATAAACACCTTCCTCTACTCATAAGGAAATGGCCGAATGTTAAGTCTACAACATAGATATGTACTTTGATCTGCAATTCCATCAACTAACAAATTATAACCCTTTACTGCCTCGGTGGACTATTTGGTCAAAGTATGAAAAACGCGTTTTATTTAATAATTAACTAATGTAATTAATGTTTCTTACCAAAAACACGAAATAGACTAATTTTACTTGAAAATAGTTGCTATCTAGCTTCAAATTTTATAATTTGTAAGTCTTTAAAAAATTAAAAAGTTTAAAAACTATTATATACTTCCACATATATCTCTTCTATTTTGCTTATTTTAGTATTTTATTTAGGATATAAAAACTATTAGTTATATGTTTTCTTATACCGGTATGGTATCTTCTATTATTAGTTTTAGCGGAATTTATATTTTTGTCTACATGTGGTATCCATTTTTCACTTAATTTCGCTAAAAAATTACAGTCTTACAACAACTGCGGACCTACTAAAAATTCAAAAGTGGTCCTAGTTAGTCGTGCTTGGCAAATCAAAAATTTAAGAATAAAAAATGTAAGGTTAGGAGGTAAATTGTAATTTTCCCTTTCTCAGCCTTTATCAATCTACTTCTATTCTCTTTATCTCTTACTCACCTTTTCAATTTAACCTAATAAGTTAGTTAGTTATAATTTAATAAAGCCAAAAGGCCGAGTTATCTTAAAAACTAATAGAGCTTCCTGTAGGACCAAAAAAGTCTTTGAATAACCAACAAACCCAAGGTAAGGCTTATGTAGTTACACAATTGTATTTATATATTAATTTTTTAGTTTTTATAAAAGTTTTGGGTAAAAATTTTTCTATGCTGTGCCTATGCTTTTCTCGTGGTATGGCCACAATCTAATAATAATCACAATCGTATGGCTAAGTGGACCATTTTGTCACCTGTTGACTCGCTCTTCAATTGCCTTTTATGTAAAATCTACCAATGTTATCGCAGTGTACGCCTAAGTAGACGAAATTGGTTGCTTTAGTAAATGAATAGTTGCCAGTTTGTCTCAATTTGATTTTTTTATTCACTACATTTTAGGCATTTTAAAATTTGGCGTGCCCAATTAAGTGGACATTTTTGTCTACTTTCGTAACTTACTCATAACGTAATTTTTTTTTCAAAAAAAAACAAATAATTCACTTTAAAGTGAATCATAAATAATAAAAAATATGTGTTAAAGGATTTTGTATTGATTAAAAAAATGTGGGCAGCAAAGGGATAAGGAAATTCCTTACGTTTAGTGAGCATCTTTCACGATTTTGCGCCAATTTTGACAAAAAACGAACGCAAACTCGAGCATTTCTTACGTTTCGTAAGCACAAATGCAAAAAACGAAAACGGCTATATTTGTTGGATATATTTTTGGAATTTCTCTCGTTTTTTTCTATTCGCTTATTTCGTAGTCTAGTCAGTTGGACTTAACAAAGCCTATGGGAGTTCTAACAACTTTGAATGGCTCTGACGTTTTTTCCTAAAGGCGTCATTCATTTTCGTTTTTTTTTCTTCATTAATATTTTTTTTACTGTATCCTGTGAATTTAAAAAAAAAAAAAAATTGGTGATGACGCGATTCTGCTCTACTGCTATCAACTAGTAACCCATGCCAAATATAATGACAGCAAAGGCTATGCTCATAGTGTATTAATAAAAGTAATTTATAAAAGTAAAGTATTATAAGTATAAATAAAAAATAAGTTTTAATAAAAGTATTAATAAGTGGTGCCGATGTTAATGCTATTCCATGACCATGTATAAATAAATAGATAAATAAAATTATATGTGCTATGCTAGGCCCACTATTGGTTCACTTGGTCAGTTGTGCCGATGTTAAGGCTACACCACGACCATGTATAAATAAAAATATTTGTTAAGTGGTGCCGATGTTAAGGCTATACCACGACCATGTATAAATAAATAAATAATCAAAAACGTCCAGCATATTATGTTTTTTAAATATACTTATATTTATTAGTTATGGTAATTACCTATAGCTATAGCAGTATTTCCAGATAGGTCATTGGCACCAGGCCGCCTTTAGGAGGGGGTGATTCGGTCCACTTAAAAAAAAAAAAAAAAAATAAAAAAAAAAAAAAAAAAAAATTTCGCTCATTTAATAGCCACGCGGTAGTACTACAAGTTTTATTTAGATCATATTTAATTCTAGAAAGTTTTTATATTTCTAAAAAATGTTAGAAATTAGGGTACAAAATGTCCTTCAATAGAATTTCACTTTGAAAAACTAATTTTTCTTGGAAAAAATGAAAAATTGTGATCGATTTTAATTATTTTTCAGTGGATACACTCGAGTATGTTAGCTTTAAACTGGCAAAGTGAATTTTTGATCCAACAGTATTAGTGGCAAAAACGGGCCTAACTTGTCCAATTCACCCCGCCGTAAAAATTGATGGAGGGGTGACTGACCACCATTGTTTTTCGTATTTTACGATTATTATTGACATTTTTATTACGTATAATTAATTTAAATATAATAAAAAGTTACTTATATTAAGTGAAAATTTTTTAAAAAAATGAAATTTTAATAAAAAAAACGAATTCAAAAAAGTGTCAATTTTTTGCGGAGGGGTGAATCGGACCACCTTATTTTTATTTGTATTTTATTTATCATTTTTGACATTTTTATTACTTATTACGAATTTTAATATGATAAATAATTATTATATTAAGTAAAAATTAAAATATAAAATTGAATTTATACGTAAAAGACGAATTTAAACAGATAGTCCGAGGCACCCCTCAATGGTGGTCCGCTTCACCCCTCCACGGTCTAGCTAACTCGGTGTTATTCAAACTTTAATAAAACTTTTATTATTAGAATTACATTATTATTTTTGTGTGCTATGACCGACTATAGGGCCGTGATTTACAAAAAAAAATCCAAAAAGTGCATTAGGGGAGAGTCGGGAGACCAAGTTATGCCGAAGGTGGTCCGAGTCACCCCGCCTGACGCTATATCAGATTTTTATAAAAATCAGCATAGAATCTAGAAAATTATAATGAATAAAGAAAGCAAAAATGGGTGATGTCTTTAGGAAAAGTTACAGCCTCTCAAAGTTTTTAATTTTTTCATAGGATTTTCTTATAAATTCTTTTTTTAAATCACTGAATAGTCTATGCTCTAAAAAATAATAATGAAGGAAAAAAAATGAAAATGACTGATGTCTTTAAGGAAAAAAGTTACAGCCTCTCAAAGTTAAAAATTTTCTCATAGACTTTCTTATAAAAAAAAAATTAAGGGCCTCGTGTTTGTTTTAGGACCATTCTAGTTCAGGTTATGATGAAGATTTGTTAAGTATACACAGATTTACTCTGTGTATACCTAGCAAAATATATCATAACCTGAACTAGAAGGCCTAAAATGAGACCTAACCTGGATGGATCGAAAATGAAAAGTCTATGCGAGTTTTAATAACTTTAAAAAGCTGTAACTTTTTTCTTAAAGATGTCATTATTTTTGTTTTTTTTAATTCTTTATTATAATTTTTTTTAGAGTCTATGCTATGATTTTTATATAAAAAATTGTGATATAGCAGTCCTGTTATATAATTACCATTGTGGTATGGCACGTGTCACTGTTCTCCAAGCTCCCCTCCTTTGGGTTTCCTCCTCTTTGCTTACTTATGTCTAGCTTTCTTTCAAATCACTCAATATCAGCTGTTGTTAATGGGGCGACTTCTTCTTCTGCCACTAGTGGTATTTCTCAGGGTTTTGTCTTATCTCCTACTTTATTCCTGCTTTTCATTAATAATCTCACCTGTACATCTAACTCTATCCACTCATATGCAGATGACTCGACCCTTTATTCTTCTACTCATTTCAATTCTGCTCCCTCTTTTACTTCTAGAATTGCCTCATCTTAATCTTTCTGATTCTATTCTCGTTGATCTGAATAGAATTTCCAGGTGGGGTCGTCTCAACCTTGTGAAATTTAATTGTGAAATTTAATTCTTTAAAAACCCAACTTCTACAAATCTCCCTCTCTAAGACACCTTCTAACTTTCCTATCTCTTTCGACGGTTCTCTCATCTCTACTGTTGACAATATAAACATCCTTGGCTTCAACATGAACATAAAAATGTTTTGGAAACCTCACATCACAACAGTTGCTAGGGGAGCCTCAAAGAAACTGGGAGTTCTGTTTCGATTGCAAGACTTTTTTTTTCCTCTTCTCAGTTGCTCCAGCTATACAAGGGTCTCATCCGCTCTTGTATGAAGTACTGCTCTCATATCTGGGGGGGCTCTGGTTTCACCTGCCTTTTGGATAGGGTCGAGTCAAAGGCCAAAAGACTTATAAACTGTCCTGCACTTTCTAGTTCACTTGACCCTCTATCTTTGCGGCGCAATGTTGGTGCTTTATCTCTTTTCTATAGGTACTGTAGTGGCAAGTTCTAGAGGGAACTTTCCACTCGCATGCCACCACCTTTATGATACCCTTGTAGCACAAGGGGTGCTGTGGGGACACATGAGCTTTGTGTTGATATTAGCAACTCCAGACTATTTTGCTGCGGTGCTTCCTTCTTTCCGGCCACCTCTGTTCTGTGGAATTCTCTTCCAACTTCTGTGTTTCCTACTCAATTTAATCTCCCTCACTTTAAAGCCTGTTTCTGTGCTCATCTGCGTAATTTGGGTTAGATAAATTTTTGAGGTGTTCAACAACCCCCTCCTTGAATAGGGCTTTACCAGTGAGCATGGTGGTGACAACTGTAAAAAAAAAAAATATATATATATATATATATATATATATATATATATATATATATATATATATATATATATATATATATATATATATATATATATATATATATATATATATATATATATTTTATTTCTTGCATTTCATTATATTTATTTATGTATATCTTTATTGTTAATACTAATTTTTATATTTTATTTATTTTCCTTTATTTTTTGTTTTATTTATTATATATATATATATATATATATATATATATATATATATATATATATATATATATATATATATATATATATATATATATATATATATATATATATATATATATATATATATATGGTAATTGTTTACATTAAGGGCCCCTACTTAGAGTTATAAAAATTGTAGTATAGAATAATAATGAAAAATAAAAAAATGAAAATGATATATAAAATACGGTAAGTCTTTCAGAAATAAAATTACAGCCTCTCAAAGTTTAAAAAAATGCTATAGACTTATAAAAAATCTCACTGGAATTTTATTTTATCAAAATTTACGAAACAGATGCAAAAAAAGACTGTAAAAGAAATAGTTGCATAGCCATGGTTGGCAGAACTCCATCTAGGTTTGCAGTAACGTAAATCCATTTAGGTTAGGTTTAGGTTTATGGCATCATCTATCCATCCAGGTCAGGTCACATTTTAAGACCCTATTAGTTCAGGTTATGAGTATACACATTGTAAATGCTTTACAAATCTTATTGTAACCTGAACTAGGATGGTCCTAAACCAACCTCTAGGTCCATTTAGTTTTTTTTATAAGAAAACCCTATGGGATTATTACAAACTTTGACAGGCTGTAACTTTTTTCCTAAAGACTTACATCATTTTTATTTTTTTTTATTCTTCATTACTATTTTTTTAGTCTATGCAGCTATTTTTATATAAATCTAAGTAGGGCCTTTAATGTTAACAATTACCATTTATATTTCATCATATTTGGTGTGTATATTTATTATAAATTTATACTTATTTAATTTTATTTTATTTTTTATTTTATTTTTAAAAATACTAATACTATTAATTTATCAACTGAATGAGTGAAAATATAGGTACAATTACCAAAATTTTTGTTCTTTACTTATATAAATCATAAGTATTTATTTAATTTACCCAGAAATTTATAATCAGTGAAGACATAAATAAGGAAAGTTATGCTAGTAGTAATATTAAAGTTTAACCAGGTTTTATCATATCTGGTAAAACTACCATTGCCAACCCTAGTACATGTAAAGTCCTGAGCAAGGAAATTACAATTCAAAATTCTATTATTATTTTTTTATTATTTAGCTATTTATTTATTTATTAATTTTTTTTTTATGATCATACTCTTTCTTTTACTAATATCAAATTGATGAAATATCATGTGATATGATGGATACCCATATTGGTAGAAGGGTATTAACAATAAATTGAGGTAAAATTTATCCAGTTAGTACTTACAAACCTCACAGATTAAGATGTCGGGGGGGGATATAAGTGAAATCTAGAGAGGTAATGAATTAGTTGACACTACAATTATTAGTATAATATTTAAAGTCCTCTCCCATCTAGAATCAGTTTGAATTTGGATTCCTATCCTATTTTTCCTTATTCATTCTCATTCCCTCTGAAGACATTTCACTTGTTGGAAGTTTGTTCATGGTGTACTTACTTCTTCATTTAATTTATTGCATAAGAGAATGAGATTTTCCTCCAGTATAAGGACTTCAAATTCATTCTTCAAATACATATTCTGCATCACTTTCATCTTTAATTTTTACATTTACAAATGAATCATGTTTCAGCTTCTTCAAAATGCTATAAATTGTTGATTTAAATTTATTATCTATAATTGAGAAATTTCTAGAAATATAAAACTAGAAAGAATTAAACTAAAATCATGAAAATCTGATTCTGAATCCATCCATTGGAAAAAAACTTGACTCCAGCTTAGATCCACAACCCTGATGATAACCTTTATTATTCTTTATTATACCTATTTTACTATTCTTTCATTCCTCTAGCTTTTATTGCACAATTTTCTACCTGTTCTGCCTCATTCCATCAGACTTAAAACATTATTATTATTATTATTATTAGTATTATTTAAGAACCTGAAGATTTTTGTAGTTGGTTTATTTTTTTTTTTTATAAAGTTTTCAAATGTTGCATCATAAATCTGTTCTGAAAGTTCTTGATACTTTAAAAAATGTTTTCTGAAAGTTCTTGATACTTTAATAAAAATGTTATTTTATAAGAACGTAATATATCATATTCATTCATTAATTGCAGTATAATGTTAACAATAGTTTATTTTTATTCCTAATATTACTTTGCAAGTTTGCAGATGAATAAATTTACCTTATGTCAAGAATGAGAAGGAGAGATCTAAAGACAAGAGAGATGTTTATTACCGCTTGGCCAAAGAGGAAGGGTGGAGAGCAAGAAGCGCTTTTAAGCTTATTCAGATTAACGAAGAGTTTAATATTTTTGAAAGTAAGTGACATAATTAAATATTATGAAATCTGTTTTGTAATCTGAGTATGAGATTTGAAGTGGTTGAAACCTTAATATCTCAGACAGGTTTTATTCATATAAATTGTTTAAAGCAAATCACTGGTTAATATTATATATTATATATTACATATTTTAATCAAAATAAATTTATAATATAATAAATATAATATATGTATAATATATATAACTATATATATATATATAAATACTACACTAAGTATTTATTATGTACATAATATATATATATATATATATAATATATAAATATATTATATATATACCCCCTGAAATTTCTACACCTACGCGTATGAAATATTAAATATTAATTATATATATTAATATATAATAATTATTAATATATAAGATATAATATTATATATATATAATATAATATAATAATATATATATATATAATAATATTAGGGGTCATGTACCGGAACTGAAGATTTCGGTTCCGCCGGAAACCGGAATGAGCCGGGAATCCCAAAAAAAATCCCGGCCGGAATTCGCTCGCCGACCGGAATATCTAATGTGAGACTTTACACTTAAACGATAAGAAATGTAAAAAATAACTTACTAAATAACTATATTCAATATATATATATATATAATAATATATATTATATAAGATAGATATAATATATATTATATAATATATATATATAAATATATTATATATATATATAATATAATTATATATAAATATATAATGATATATTTATAATATTTATATATAATATATATAATATATGATTAACTGATTATAATATATATATATAATTCGAATATATAATATATAATATATATATATATAATCTACTATATATATTTTATAATACATAATATATTACTGTTATTATAAATAGGGATAATAATATATATATATAATATACCGAAAAGTCATATATATATAATATTTTATAGTATAATATAATTTATATATTAAAACTGATTTTGATAAAGAATTTATTCATTAATTGATTACAGGTTTGTCATAAATAAATAAAACCTCACAGAAATTGTTTAAAATGCCGATCCATATTGTAAATAGATTTTTCCATTATTAATAAATGTTACAAAATCTTTAATAGAGTGTGAAAACCTCATGGCCACAAAAAAATAAAACTAGTAGTTCACCAAAAACATTTAATACACAACGCCACTTCATAAACATATGCAAAATCATCACCGAAGCGAAGAGAAGTCAAAATTTGGATAGTAAAAGTAGAAATCCTGGTATGTTTCTAGACACTCTTACACCCCAAATAGCGAAAGACGAAGCAGAGTGGAAAACAAGTCAGTTTGGTCTAAAATTTCTTCCCCAAAATTCCTTGCATATCAATGAACCCAAAATCACAGGCAATTCTTAAGAAATAATAAATTTTATTGCAACGAGTAACCAGCCATTCACAATACTGAAGAGCAGGGACTCATAGAACTGTTGCCCATCTTCAACCAAAATTATTTATTTCTATGAAAATTTTCTTTTTGTAGAGAGACTGATGCTACCAACTCACTACAGCAAATTGAGATCAGCTAGTATTCGAGAAGTTATCGGAAAGGCTGATCAGATATCATTTGCTACACAACTCATATGCGATAGCTAAAGGATAGTTCAGGCAAGCGAGTATTTATGGTCATATTTAACTACTAACACTGTCTACGAGACACGTTTGGCAAAAAATTAAACTATGTATTCCATTGCAAAGTATAATATATATAGTATATATAAATAAATATAATATAAATATATATATATATAATATAATATATTAATAATATATATAATATATTATAATATAGATATATATATAAATATATAGGATTTTTAAATTTGAATTTAATGAGTATCTTATATATTCTAATTTATTTTGAAATATTTGAGTAAACTTTATTTTTCAATAATACATATTGTATGAAAATACTGAACAAGGCACCCATTATATTTTGGTTAAAGATGGGCAATACGTTCATGTAAAATAAATCCCATCCAGCAAATTTTTAATATCAAGGATAGTGTTATTGAGATTTTATTCTGGTTCCGGCCGGAATTTTTCAAATTTCCGGCCGACTGGAACCGGAAAAAAATGTCAAATTCCGGCGGGAATTCCGGCCGGAACCGGTAATTTCCGCGTACACCCTCAATATATATAGATATATATTATATATATATATATATATATGAATATATATATTATATAGTAACATATATTATAATAGTATAATATATATAATAGTATATAATATATTATAATTATAATTACATAACTTTCTCAAAACACATAGAAAACATAACATCCAGCATAACGTGGAAATTAAACATCCTAAGGAACCATAACTGACACTTAAAAAAAAAAGCACACAATATATATAATATAATAACCAAATTCATCCGATCCATCATATAAACTATGCTCTTCACCTAATATGCATCTAGTATTAATCAAGGGAAACATGGAATAAAAAATCTTCCAAACACAAACAAAACATCAGAATTAACAGGATTACACTAACAACTCTCTTGCAACACTACAAGATAACAAGATACTACCCAATTGACAAACACCTAGGAGATGATATTGTCGACCCAAATTTTATGCTGACGGCATCATGCCACGACCTCACCTGTCACATTACAACATCATCTATCCCCCACTAACACTTAAAACAACCTCCAATCTTCCCACAAGGCCTATAAACTTATACCAAGCAACTCAACCTAAAAGTTAAAGTAATATCCCAAAACCCCTTCAGACAACATCTCTATACTCAAAAAAAACAAACTAATACAAACACACACACACCTAACAGAACAATATTTAAGAAAATAGGATAACCAAAAAATAACTAAATAATCATCCCACCAGAAAATATCATCTGAAATTTAATCCCTTCTATAACATTCCAGTCATCTTAGCCAAAGCATGGAGATGCGCCAACACCCAAACTATAGCAACACTGCAAAAAAAAATTCAACAATCAACCAAACTACCTCAAATATCTTCACAAAGTGCAACCAACCAGGCCCCGAAAACTGTGTATCATTTCTTCTTAGACATTGCCCCTCATAACCATCAATCCCAACCCCACCGAATCAACTCTGCATAAGAAATTAGCAAAACCCTAAAATAAGTAAATCTTTGTAGGGAAATTTTTTCTCAAATGACACAAATTGTAAACGACAAATTCTCTCATCAATTCTAAAACCATCCCACTATAGCTAACCCTGCCCCAACTCAAGTATACTACTAACAACAAACCCAAAGGCTCCACAGGCCACTATGACCCCACAACAACACTAAAACAGAACAAGACAACACATCACTTCCGCCCTACAATCACATCCCAAATAATTCCACCCAACAGCGCAGTACGATTCTATCAGTAAAGAACATTTTTAAAAGTTATGAGGATATATACGACATGACATATATATAACACTATTCATAATATGGTAAATAGGTATCGGATACAGCGACTAACGGTATATCTTAGTTAAGGAAATATAAATAATATATATGTGTGCCAACTCTGAAGGATAAATAAGAGGATAGTGGTCAGGGGCAAGAAAAAAATATATAGATAGTATATTTATATATTATATAATAATAAATATATAATATATTATAATTAATATTAATATAATTATAATAATTAATATTATTATATATAATAATATATTAATATAATATATTATAATATATATTAATTAATTATAATATAATATTAATATACATATAGGATATCTCACTAAATTAAGTATATATATATATATATAGCTATATAATAAATAATATATTAATAATATATAATTAATTATTATAAAATTATATAATATATTAATACTATAATAATATATATAATATAGATAAAGATTAAATATATAATTATTAATATATATATATATATAAATAATATATATATATATATAAATATATATATATATTTATCTTACGACAAGTGTTGTATCAACTTATCCTTTCATTACAAACCGGTACTTGCATTGATTGGGTTTATACCCCGTGTGCACCAAGAAATAGACAAATCAAAAACTTCTCCGAAGATTAGCTATTACTAGAAGATGAGGACTACAATCAGTGAGTACAAAACTTCCACTACTTATTGGTCACTTGGAAAATGAAGAAGAGCGGCATGAATGAAGGACGAATCACATTAATTAAGATCGAAATTAATATTATATAACTATATAATTTAATTATTAATATATACATATATATACATTTATCCTTTGTCGAAATAATAATGTCAGAAGATAGAAGCTCACATCCTTCATAAAATTACGTAACACGTTAAATAGACTATCTTTATCCTTATCAAACAAAATGCGTAGCAGAGATTGTAAACATTATTTACAATAAATAGAATTTTTCATGAAAATATAATACAAATGATATTTACTAAAATAGAAATAGAGTCTGTAATAAATCTTTGAGAGAGCGTGGTTCTTCGTGGAACTTTAAATACACTTGGGAGAGAGAGAGAGATAAACAACTTGATATATTTAAAAAGATATTACTTGAATCAATAGATCATGCGATTCTGCACAATAGTCTTTGCATAAACATTTATATCTTGTAGAGTATAACAGTGAAATATCTTCTTGTAGAAATTATCATACAATATGATATGGAATAATTAGACTTACTGTATTCTGCGACAGTAGAATGAGTAAACAATGATGCGGTCTCTTCAACGACCAAAGGAAAATAATAGCTTGTCTTAAGCATAGATTCAACACGAATAATTGGCTTCACTTTATAATAAATTATTTCACTTGTAAATTAATATCACGTGAGTTATCTTAAAACATTAGATTAACTCTTAGAAAGCTAAAAACACGAATAGCACTTTCTGCGTAGCAGCAGTTTCTGTACACGTCTCTCTCGCACGAAAACCAACGTCAGACTCTCTCTACTAATACTTTACATTCTACTATATACTATAATAATTCAGGGCTTAACAACAGGTGGCGCAGTTGCCCTTCAACCTACTTTCTATTATACAAACTTTAAAATAGAATTCTAATATATTGTTTTTCTCTTTAACTATATGCGTGGATTATATAATGTATATAATTCTAGCTGTATAGAATACCCTCCCCTCCGAGGAAGGAATTTTATAATATAAAATTTCTAGGATGTACTGTACAAATGATTTTTAAATAAAAACAAAGCGTTTGAATTCGATTTTAACTAACTTTCCTACAACATATGATATATGATGTCATGGAACAGGGGATTACGCTCCTCGTCCAGAAATCCCAATTTCATTTTACTCCATGAGTCAGTAAGCGTTTCAGAGAGTTAAAACATATAAAAAAAAATAAAATAAATTCTAACTATCATTAAAATAATATCCACTCACTTGAAACATCTACCATAAATTGCCAGCCATTTTCAATGAAAGAATGGACACGAAAGGAAACCTGAAACACTAATCAGAGAATGACAAATTCATTAACGTTTGGCACCCGACACACGGAAGGACAGGAGACAACGAAAATTCATCAGATATGGAAGTGCTATGAATAGGAAGGTTGCCCTATTAGAAGAACGAAGAAACCGAGGACTCTGGTCCCGAATTCCCTTAAATAGCGGATAAGGTTTGTAACTACTATCAGAAGTATCAGTTTCCGACTTCGATATATCTGAACTACGAAAAGATGAACTTCCACTATTTTTATTAAAACCCGAAAATGAAGATTGAAAAGTACTATCAGAACGAGAAGTATTTCCTTCAGAGCGATTATGACTAACTTGATTCGGACCTATTTACATTACTTGGAATACGAATAGGATCTTGAAAAGAAGAATTCGAATATTGAAGATTGTTTCTTTCATGAATTGGACTTGGAATCTTACTTGCACTTCTTGCATATTGATGAGTAAACATGACATTTTCGATCTTCGTCATCTGGATTAAAACTTTCCGTTTCCATTTTTCCCATTTTTTTTTTTTTTTTTTTTTTTTTTCTTTTACCTCATTATCTCGAAGGGATGAAGCATCTTCTTGCTCCCTTGATTTCCGATTCCGAGAAGCCAATAATTATTCTCCCTGTGTTTTGAGGCGAAAAATTTGATCAAGAATAGGTTCGCAACGAATTTTGGAAATTATGCTATGAACAGCGAAGTCTCTCGTCCACTTTGCAAGCATTGTAATATAAATCTGTTTCTTCCCAGAATTACCGACAACCCTGGTAAGGTCCGAAGGGCCCAACGTGTGTGTAATTTCTTAGGTAGTCCAGAAGGTTTTATATCTAATATGTAGACACGACTACCCACGAGAAGATCCCTATCCAGAGCTTTACTACGTTGTCTGGTTATGAATTTGTTCGTTTCATTCTCTAAATTTTCCTTCGCTATCTCACGAATCAAATTTGTGCGTATTGCTAAGTCTTTTAACTCTTCATGACTTGGTTGGAAATCTTTATTTATACTAGAGAAAGGTGTGATGTAGTTATCTACATCGTAAGGTAAGCGTTTATTGTACGAATATAGAACAAAATGTGGACTTTCCCCTAGCGTTTCATTGTAGGTGCTGTTCAAGCACAATGAACGAAAGGAAGGTAGGATGCCCAATCGTTACCCTTTTTATTGACATAATGTCGCAGGTAATTCTCTATTTGGAGGTTACAGCGTTCAACCAGGCTGTTTGCTGAAGGTGAGCGAATTGGAAATGTTTCGACCGTGTTTACCTTTTCCAAAAGCACATAGCTGCTGAAAGAAACGATGAAAACTCTCTCACATCCCCAGCGGTTTGTCTGAAAGAAACGGACGTGTATTGTGATGAACTGATAACCCATGAAGCAGAGCGTATTGCCTTCATTGTGAACCACCAGATTTCGAGGAAAGTACATGGGACAACCAAGTTCAAGCAGTACCTCGTAAAGTGAATGCTGCAGAAACAGGAATATATTCTATGGAACCCGTTTTGGAAACACCGGACGCGGCCAAGTGGTCCCACTATTGATCATCAGTGTTGTATTGCTGCTAAAACGCTGAATATGCCGATTGGGTGATACTTGTAAACTACGCGATGCATATATCGCTTAGGAATGTTCTCTTTATATATACTTACTTTAAAATCAAGAAGGACATTTCTTTACAAAAATTGTTTTTACTGAACAAGTCTTCTGATAACTTCGGAAACGTATAACGTTCTCTGATTCTTTTCTTCTGTGCGTAAAGCTGATCCCATTTGGGCCTATGAGCCAAGCGTACAATGATTAGATTTAAAAACAGTATAAATTCAAAGAAGAATTGGAAACTACCATATGAAATTAATATGCATCTCCTTCGTAACGTAAATATAATATATTTTAATGATATGCATGTAGCGGCATAACCAGAACTGCTCCCTTACTGATAAACTTTATATAAGGAAGCTGAATCTGTCGTTGTCTACTTCTGCCGCTTAATTACCTGAAAAGTAAGATAATAAGGCCAGCTATCTGCAAATAGACGAATGAAGAATCAATATTTGACACCACAGATATGGAGAAATAGAAAGCGTGGTGGACACTTGATAAGAATGTCTGGAACAATAGTCTTTTCACCTTCAATGAACAATATTCAGGGTTAACACGCGAGGTTAACCTATTACAGCCATCTGGCACAATTTGGATGTGTCAATCTTTACTTTGAAAAGTTGCCAGCAAGATGTTTGGTGTATCCTGTATAGATCTTATTGGATAACCATAAACTATATTCCTACATATTGAGACAATGACAAGGGTTATCGCCAAGGCTCTCTGTCAATCGAGCTTAGTTGCTCTATCGGCCTTTCGGGCTCACATTCTTGAAGCGAATGATATGGGCCTGTCGTTACCATTTGAATCTCTCTCTGTGCGAGAACTGCCCCGAGACCTATCCCACTGGCGTGCTGTACTATAAAATAAACCTTTATTTGAAACGCCTGAAATTGCAACTAAAGGTGTCACGATTAACCCCCTCTTGCTCAGCAACTCATCAAAAGCCTTCTTTGTTGCTCTGTCCGTGCCAGGAGGCGAATGTTACACCCTTTTTGAAAAGAGCTGTGATCGGTCTGCTGCAATAACAGAAAAATGAGAATAAAATTCGATAGAAAGATAGTGATCCCCACATGAAAGAACGTGCTTAGCTAATATCTGTAGGCTTACTGCGAAATGATTTGAAGTACTTCTAAACTTACTAGGAATCTGTCGGGACAGACGCTTCACTACAATACGAAACCCTAAATACACATAAATGACCTTTTGCAAAAAAGTTCGCTTTTTTTTCTAACTTGATTTAAAGCGTCGCTTGCTTGAAAGCATCAACACTAACCGTAGGAACTTACAGGAGTATAGTGTTGAACATTCTATGTCTTTTAGAATAATACAATGATGTCATTCAAGATAATCGAGCGCCTCGCCCCCCGTCGTGCCAATAGCGCTAACAGGGTGAGAAAGAGCTGCTGCATTAATTTGCGAGGTGAAGACCTGTGCGCAAGAACTTTTACAACTCCATTTTGGAAGTAATTTATAATGAATAATGTCCTCATATGTGTAGAGAAAAATGCAAGGATATGGAGCGACTAATCTTTTATGTCGCACTTTCAACCGCCATACGGATTGCCATTAAGATTCAGACTTGATGAAACTTTGGAAGATGCACTTAACTTACGAAACTCGTGATTTGCACATCTGCGCAATTGGCAGTTTGTACAGGACAACATGATTTGATTCAAATCTTCTTAAAATACTAAAATAACTTCGGGTTTTTAGACTCCCTTTACTTGGAAGAACTAAGAGCTGGGTGCGAGTGCGTGAATCAGAGGATTTCATATGTCCATCCAACATGCATTTATTCACCCAGCTATCAATATCTGACTGAAATTTGTGCGGGAGAAGGTAGTTTGGTGTGTAGATATACGTCGGACAATCGGATGTTAATTCTAATTTAAATTGTTACCAAAGACATTGATGTCCGAACGATGCGGGTTACTGTAGAGCAAACTTACTTCTGTATTTTCTATTAAGAAATCAAGGATATGTTTTCTAACTGTGACGCATCCTGCAACACCACTAAATCCGCTGCTTCTTCCTTCGACTTTGAAAGCAGAATTTCCCTATATACCTCGGCGCGCCTCCATTCAGAATTAGAAAACCCTCGATGTATCTATCCGGTTTAACGTGGGTTTGAGATAATAAAGAAAACTACGAAAACCCAAGGAGGAATTTGGCTTAGAAACCCTTGTATTATTTACTCCATAGTGACTGGACTGAGCTTAAATATAACACATTTGACTAAAAATTGATGCCATACTTTTACACCACTTAACACATTGGCAAAAATGACATTATAAAAATATTCTGTTTCTCTAGCAACGCGACCCCCCCCAGGTAAAACTTCTTCAGGGGTAAGGTCTTGCGCCGGTCCTCACCTTGACCCCACGGTATACATCAACGCACCAACGTAGTCGGGTCGTCTGAATAAGCATAAATGACGTTACTCGCAAAAAACAAATCCTAACCTTAGCAAAAATAATATAATTGAAAGTTCATGAATATAAGACTCGTGCTCGAAATAATAGATTGCGTTTTGCAAAAGGAAACAGTATTATCGACTTTAAAATCGTCGTTAAGAACATTTTTATCATGCGATAAAGGATTAAAAACAGAATTTTTCTCATGAGGAGCGGACTCCACGCAGTTAAAGGAATACTACTTGTGCCCCTTTCGTCAAGTCACTTTTAACATTTTTCATTCTTTAAATCAAAAAAATAGGCAAACGAAGCGTAGTACATCATGTGATATATCCTAACAACATAATTCCCAACTGAATAGTACCACTGTTGTGACAATAATTACTATAATATTGAATTAATATGAACAAGTCTAGTACGTTCAATGCAGAAGCTGGAGTATTACCGACCAGATTTGGTGATCCAGTTCCCAGAATATGTAGATTTCTAGCACTATGTTATCCTCTTTCAATTCTAAAGGATAGTATTTTCTTAACCTTTCGAACGTCCCCTGGCGTAATAAAGACACACCTGAACCTATGCTATGGTGGCCTGCCATTGTAATATGCTGCATGGTAGACCGTGGAGATTTTGCTGCCGTTTATAGCATTGTCCTATTGAAAAGAATTCTTTAAGCTACTTTTTAATACACAGGTTTTGAAGACAGATGAATTTATTGAAAAAATATTTTGGAAATTATTAGCCTACTTAATATGGAGCGCAACAACGTACGTTCTTTGCAGGCAGAAACTCGTAGCGCGATTTCTCAGAAAATTCGATTAGGCCTTAGGAAAATGAGTAAGCGACATAGCTTACTATCCCTCCGTTTCGATCAAGCAGCTACGGCGAGGAAGATTACATGGTAGATACATGTTGACAATGTCGATATCGTGACTCTATGGCTCCGGGACAATAGACGAGATCAGACCGTCTCAGAAAATAGCATTGCATAGACTGTTGATGAGTATGGATATTCCTAGAGATGTCTGAAACTCAGATATATCTGTCACTCCATCTGATTATAAGTTGTGATTTCCATGAACTTAGTGCTTATCTCGTGTGGATACTTCTTGACTTACTCTCGTTTGCCTACACATTGTGAGACAGTCAGTCGCAAGGCGGCGAGAACTGTGACTAGCTCGGTAACAACTGACATTGCTGATGCGAGAAGCGGCGCTCATGTATCGCCCAGCAAGCAGGCTAACGACACCCAGCGTCGGTGTAGATAATTTCATGAAGGATAATTATTATTGACCTGGCACCACCCCTGTCATGGCGTACCGTTAATCTAATGTCATAAGCGAATTTAACAACTCTCTCTATGAGGTAATGGTGACATTTGGGCATGATGCTGATACAGGGCAAATAGAGACAACTTGACCTACCTGAGCTAACGTTCGCGTCGACCTAAGTGGACATTTGCATCGCCTTTGAAATGAACATGTATGACACTGGAACCTCCCTCTCTTTGTTTCTCGTTCTGTTTCCGTTTGAAGCACTTGTTCGTCTGCCTTTGACCTCCTATCTAGAAGAGATGTGGTGTATGGTCCGCGTAAAATGTTAAGTTCTCTTACTTCATCTTTCAAACAAGCATGCGGACTTAGTCTTGTATTATTAGCTCCTGCTCACTGCTGGGTTAATACCCTGGAGGGGTGATAAGTTCCCAAACGTGCGCCTTGGCATCTTCTTTGAGACGCGCCACGTTATGTGGCTTAAACACACACTTGAGAGCAAGAGAGTGGATAGCTGAATCGAGCAAGATCACCTCCGGGAACAGGCATCATCCAGGGTAGATGGGCGCAATGTTCATTCAGCTGTTGAGCATATCACCAGCAACTAAGTACCTGTGAGTTGGCGTATTCTAGTAATGCTCCTTGAGAATACTGAAAATATTGATGTGAAAATGACTTTATGAGGATTCCGATGCTTATCTTTTTACTGTAAGGCTCTGGAGGAAAGTATTCGCTGGGAGACACACAATTATTACTCAGTTGTTGTTGAGTAAGATGGATAACAAACAGCTGATCACCGCCCTGATCTTAAGCGGAAATTGGGGTATTATGAGAGCCGTTTATTATCGACGCACGACGACCGATGCTAATGCACGCAATTAATAATTATGAGAAGTGTGTATTTTCTGCTTTACAAGCTAACGTTGTCCTGATATCTGTCTAACTGGAATTGTTAGATTTCAATCAAAATCTTCGAGTGGATTGAATTCGTTGAAGATTAGACGAGTGTGTTGAAAGGTCCTTGCCAATATAAGCGATTATGGGAAGAAAACAAGAAGTGAAACGAGCGCTGCTCGTCGGACATAACCAGCATTATTCTCATGCGGATGAACTCCCGTTGCTTGTGAATCACATCGATGGAAAGGATTGTTAAAACTTAGTAGCTCTTATATATATAGACTCATAGGATAGTAACTCTGTGAGACCATGTTTTACTTTAATTAGAGGCGACTAGCTAATAGTAAACGAGCTAATCGAGAAGACATCTAATAGAGGAACCAAATAGACACCTTTTAGCCGCTACTGTCGACAGCAAATCTACTGTAAAATCTGCACTCCTCTCTCTTATATATGCTATCTGCGACGCGCTCAATCCGATCTTCGGGATATATCCCTCCGACGGTGAAGTTAATGATCTCTGCATGAGATCACATTGAGGCCTTTACTCTTTCACCTCATGATTCAGACAAACGTAGCATTGAGGCCCCTCCGTAAACCCCATTCTACGAGCGACGTATCGATGAGCGTTAGATAACCGTAATAACTCGACTGCTAAATCTAAGTTAGATATGACGAGTAGAAACCACTGTATCCTTTAGCTCTCGAGGCGTTATCCTCCAACCGAGCTGTGCTCAGACCAACAACCTGAAGAAAACGAAGAGTGTGACTGCTTTCTGGCCTGGTCCTGAGCTGTAGACCGCGTGTCCTCAACCACAAACACGAACGTGCAAATCGTTCCACACCGGAAGACGCTCCTAGAATGTTATGCATAAGAAATTATTTAAAACTGCAGAACCAAAGTATAAGATTGTGCTGATCGATGAAACGTTGCCCGCGATTGTCTGCGCACCAACCATGACCCTGTTAGACGTGGTTTGTAGAACGTAATCGATCTGCAGGAAGATATTTGCTGTCCTGCTATGCATGTTCAGTTTAAATGGGTAAAAATTTAAAGGATGTCGATGTTATATGAAAAGGTATGAACAATGTATGAACTGACGAATCGCCAATAAAAATATTAAACCCTATATTCAAAGACACGAAAAATTACCACAACAGCAGAAAATAGAAGCGAAAATAATACATAAGAAAAACCACGTAGTAACGAATGGAATCAAAAACTTCTCTGGCGATACACTTTCTGGCAGTATGCTTCAATGCTACTGCTGTACATAAAAAGTAAACAAATGAAAATGACGTGTGCATTTTATTCTAAGAAATATTTTAAAAATTATATATTAGTAAGAAAAAAAATTAATATTTATTTATTTGTAAAAAAATATTAAAATATAATAAATCTTCAAACTTACCTCCAATATGGTTAGGAAACACTCCACTAAAACAACATGCCTTATACTCCCTCAGTTCCGAGTGTGCAGCATGGGAACTTACTTTCTTCCGAAATTTAAGTATTCAGTGCTCTGATACATTGTTGAAAACTGAAAATTTGTATTTGCTGGAAGATGCAATTCACTTCTTTTGACAGGTTACCTCAAAAACAATAAAGAACATTAATATACATGTATAAAATATTTATAAACAAGGGAAATTTTGGTACTGACAACCCAGATAATATATATAATATATAATATAAATATATAAATATTATATAATATATATATATTAATATATAATATAATATATTAAATATAATATATAAAATTATTTCAAAAGGTAAAACTTGTATACTTGAGCTTATGTACTTTGGACCTCCACGACAAAAATTTTAAAAATATCCCAAAGCATTAATAATCAGTATATCGAATAGCACACTTCATACAAGCACCTTTATATGCTACATATAAATTTGTGAAAAACAATATTGTATTTTTATATTTTTCATTTGAGTTGGAAAAAATTTTCATACAAAAAAAAAATACTTTTTTCGCTGATAACTGGGAAGTTTCTACTCGCAAAAACAGTAGGAGAGGATAATATGTAGGAAGAAGAAATATTTTTAATTTCTTTCTGAAAAATTTTATATTTGCAGTTTGATAAATCTTCAATGTAATGATTTAATTATAAAGAAAAAAAAACTATTACGCATAAGCCTCTCACATTCGTACAGGTGATACACAAACTATACAGTTAATGATAGATGTTCGATAAAAAATATGACATATATGAGTAAAATATCATAAATTCAAATAAATGTTTATATCAATTATTATCTTTATTAGCATTTCAGAACATTAAAAACATCTGTTAAATAAGTAAATAAGCAGACGACAAAAATTTACAGTTATAATACAAGTCTCGTATATAAACTGCGTATTAAACTGGAAACTATCTGGTTATGAGCAGCCCAATGAACCCAACAGTCGTGTCGTTGTAATGTTCTTATGGTCAGCTGATTTACTAGAATTCACAACATCTGCCCTTAGTTACATACTAAAACGCCACACAATCTCCCAACAGCCTCCTAAGCCCCTGCCGAACGTGCATACGAAATCGGTAGGAATAGCTATATTCACGGTAAGCCTTAGTCTCTCGACGAGATACACACAGATATATGAATAATTAAGAGGAGTATTAACTATAGATCTATCGATAGCTCTTATACACTTGATTACTACAATCTTAATTAGTAATTCAGAGAAAATATACTCTTGAGAGTTCAAGAAATAAAAAAAAATATAAAAGAAAAAATATGTAAGTAGTACTATTTGAACGTGCTTCACCTAAGGTGTGTAGATGGAATAACCATGAAACCGACAGAGGCAGCTCTAGTCGTCCTACTGTAACGCAGAACTGCTAGAACGGTCTTCCCCATTGAACAGTGAGCTATTGACTTCACCCGTCCGGTCCAACCGTACTCAACAATGAGCCGAAGTGCCAGCGTTCTCCAGAATCCAGAACTTACGTGCATCGTCTCACGGTCATCGTATATATATTACTATATAAACAGGCGAGATAATTGAACCCATAATGACAAATGGCTACTCCTTTTATGAAAATTATTAAAAAAAATATTTTACACTAGTATACTGAGTAAGAACAACCAACCGACCAAGTGTATTTTACGCTTCCCCGTACTTACGTATTCGTATTTTTAATATACATTAACGGACGGAAGTCTTTTGATGAGGTCCTGAAAGACACCTCCTTCTTTAGTTCCTAAAATATGTGAATACGCACAGTTAATATGTTCTAACGTCTAAAAATGAGAGAACATGCGTTAAAATCTGACTCCCCGCGGAGTGGTCACTCGTAGAGGAATGGCCTGAGAATCTATAATTGCGTGAGAAGCTTTCTGTATCGTTCTGCTCCCCGAAAATGATCCTTTTGAAAAATTGAAATGCTTCCTCAATGCTCTTTGTAGCATAAAAGAATATCTTCTCAGACCAATGTAGAGTAAAATCGCCTCTATAAATCTATGAAGTATCTGAGCATATAAGCTAAGATGTTTTCCAGTGATGGATAACCAACGTACTTAGAGAGTTCAATAGTTATAGACGGAGGAGTCTCACCGATATTATCAATCACTGTTTAGCAAAGGTTTTGCTAAAATCAACTTTCCTTTTTCATTATACTAACGATACTGACGTGACTTGGTTCTATGAGCCTCACACCTAGTTGTGCACTAAGAAATAGTGAAAATATACAAAGTCGTCATCCGAAAGAATGCTTTACTTAGACTAGGATGATGACTCATCAGTGGTTACAAACTCCATCTACTATTGGTCACTTGGAAATGAAGCAAACTCCAAAGTCCAGTCAACAAATATAAAATAAATTATGATTAAGGTGCGGTATGAATAATAACTGTAAGCGATATACATTGAATTAGAGTGTATAGTGCGGCCGCTTAGTAAGATATCACGTATTATGGTACTAAATATATATCATAACGTGCATACATTAAGTAATGTAGAATATAGAAGTCACAACTTACCCAACTAGATAAATCATTTATCGAAGATAAATAGAATTCAATGAATCGGTATCCTTATCAACAAAAATAATGCGTGAGTCCAAGTGAAGAATTGTCAACTTAAGGTAGCACCTTCTCTAGCGAGTATATGAGAATTCTGTCTGTAAAAATTAGATACAAAGTACTATATTTGATTGTGGTCTAGCAATTATAGTAGTAATCACGAAGGAACGAGTCTATGTAGATCACACACCTCTTGAGCGCAGAGCGCCTGTTTTCTTGCCTTTCGCCACTTATAAATACACTTGGAGAGAGAAGAGATAAACCAACTTGGATATATACTCCCAGGAATACTTCTATCGACAGATCACATAGTATTTATGAGCGAGTCTTGTCTGGTCCCTTGCCTATAAACTTTATAGAGTGATCTCCTTTCGCTATTGAAACATAAGCTTTATATCTCTCGCTAAAGGACCGGACATTGTCGCAAACTAGACGTAAGAAGGTATAACAGTGTAGAAATACCTCCTGCATAGCAGACATGTGACTCGTCATACACACCATATATGTTGAGCTAAATAATTAGACGATTTAAACGGGTAATTCTGCACTGCCCGTTAGTGAACGCGTCAGGACTGGTACCAGTACAACAAACCTGATGCGGGTGTCTCTTCCCGTCACCGCTCCTAGCTGCAGACCAGAGATAATGCTTTTCTAGAACTTAGATATCAGTGCGATCTAGTATGCGCTTCACATTATTTAATAAATTCGGGATGATCTCCTCAACTTTTGTAATAAGACTTGGAGTCCAAGTTAAATCACGTGCGTTTTATATATAATTAGAAGCAACTTGAGATTAATCTTCTATATCTGTAAACAAACACGGTAATAAGCATTTCATATGTGCCGTTAACAAGCAGTTCGGATGCTACAAATCTTCAATATACTGCAGACCGACCAACACACACGAGACTCTGCTCCTACTACACTACATCTTCACAAATCATTGAGTAACATCGCTGATACACTTTTATATGTGAGATTATATATTCAGATGAGCTGGGCTTTAACAACAGGGCGCAGTTAGCCCTTCAACCTACTTTCTTATTATACAAACTGTAAAATAGATTCAATATCATGATTTTTCTCTATTAACTATATGCGTGGGGATCTATATAACTGTATATCAAATTCTAGCTTGTATATATACACCGTATATACCCTTAATGGAGTTATACCATAAAATATATTATACTTATCAGTATTATATATAATATTTATATTATATCTATAATATATAATATATATATTCAACACCGTATATATTATAGTATATAATATATATATATATATAATACTGTAATATATATATAATATATATAATAATATATATATATATATATATAAAAGCGTATATATAATATATATAATATATATTATATATTATATATATATATATATAATAACTGTAATATATATATTATACTATATATATATAATTATATCTCTTGATATATAGATATATATTATATATATATATTATATATATTATATTAATATATAATATATATATTATAATAATAACGTATAATATATTAATATTATATCCCCGTAATTCTAGTAATACTACTATACTATACAATATCCCTAATAAATATATTATATATTATATTATACTATATAAGGTATATATATATAATAACTAGGATAGATATAATTATATAGTTATATAAATATAATAAGACCTACTTATATAATTATAGAAATACCATGCCTTTACTTATATAATAAATAATAACTAAAATATATATAATGATATATTATATATATTATAGTATATAATATATATATTATAATATATAATATACCTTATTTATAAATATATTGGATATTATTACTATTTCTTTAAATTACCATCATTCCGTTAGTAGGCAATCAACTATTGAAATTCAAAATTCCCTAATGATCATGGAGTCATTCTCAATGAGACTATCTCATCTCAGCAATTCTTTTCCCCCAAAATTTAGCTACTTTTTGATACTCAAAGTATTCTCCAAATTAGATAAAAATGCCCTTTCTATGGATGCAGTCAGGTAGTACGCAGGTAGAGTGCACCCTAGTGTGGACACTCGCTATGGAAAGAGTCTAGTGCATTCATGAATGTGCGAGCTAGAGCATGTGAGAAACGTTTACTCTCCTCGGATTAATTTTCAGTATAGAGAATGAAAAAAATCTCTTACATAGCTCCATAAAAATTTCCTATTCACTCTCCATTATATAAATATAGTATAATAAAACAAAACTTAAATTTAAACTTAACGGAGCTCCCTACTTCTGTTTCTTTTAATTTCTTAATTTCATACCTCTATTCATCCCAACTCTTTATAAATACCTGCTATTTCATAGGAAATCAGTTAGTTAGAGCTCGCCATGGTCACATCGGCTCCCACCATATACAACGAGTTATAAACCACATGCGAGTCATACAGAATACTAGGCGCGTGGTACCATTGTCTTAGAATCACACACTTTTTGATTAAAGCCGACAGGTCTATCTACAGTCAAGGTTAAGTGTATCTCCAGGAAAGTAATGCAAAGGACAGCAGGTATCACTTGAACCGCTAGATCGATGCAAAGCTATGCCTAGTGCATGGCATGGCTTAAACCAGCACGTCGCCACGTTACCGAGCATGCATCGTGCATTTCACTGTCATAGACCTGACAGTTGCAGGCATTGGAGCAGGGCATGGTGAGAGAACCAGGCAGGCAATGTCAAGACGGCATACCGCAAGTAGAACATAACATGGTTTCATGTGACTAGTTGTCAGGCAGAGCCGGCAAAGGCAGGTGGTCACGTGGACATGCCGCTAGAAGAGCACTCTGTCATGGAACATTTCATATCTGTCAGATTCTATGTTGCACGAAGACAACAGCTCGCAAGTCAGGTCAAAGGTCTATGCGAACTACGCGACAAGAACAAGTAGCCATATAAACATATGCGGCAAGTGCATTCAGTCACGGTCTACATCCACAGAGTCAGGCAGGCATGCAGCCCAAGCAGGCAGGCAGGCTGGCAGCAGACCCTACAGGCACATTGGCAATAAGTGACAAGAAGTCATTGCAGACAAGGACGAACGCCACTCGAACAAGGCAGGCAGCTCGCGAGTCTGGCTAGTCGACGGCCAGCTCAGCGCATACGTATCATCTGAGCAGGCAGGACAAAGTGATGTCTGTGCACATGTACAAGGCAAGCATAGCAAGCAGCAGGCAGGCAGGCGAGGCATGCTTAGTTCATATAACAATTATTGTTATAACTTAAATACCAACAACATAATTGGTTTAATAGTTTTCATCTATTGTATAATGTCTAATAACAAACAAAGTAGTTTATTCCTCAACGTGAACGCAATCATCTACTCTCTTTTTTCACCATATTGTACAAACTTCCTATTGTTAACATACCCAGTCATTTCCCCCAACAACTCGCAATTAGAAATTTAACTATCTGATCTCTAATCAATCTATAGGCAAAAAGGATCCTGTTATAAATAAAAAATCCACCATGGAGTTCAGAATCTGGTGTTATGTGGTTGGGCATATGAATATCTACTCTTGATTTTAAAGGTCTTTTTTTGACTAGTTCTTAGTGTAAAATATATATACCATATATAGAAATATAATATTAGATATATAATATACGGTATATATATTAAAATTATATATATGGATAATATAGCTACTATCCTAATTACTATATTAATAAAGAAAACTTCTCTTTTCATTTATTTATGCCTAAACTATAGTAGGTATACCATCAAATAATAACTATATTTGTATTATTGTATTAGTCATTGAGAGGTGAGCAGCAGTATTTATTTTCCGCTTTTATTTATCTGCGCCTAATCCCGATCTCTCTCGGCGGGATTACTACCGAAATAAGGGTCAAAAAAAACCTTACTTATACGAAATCAAGGATGCGGAGACGTCAGGGAATCATTGACGGACTCAATAGCACCAAGAGGTCGGGTGGAGTCAACAATAAATGTGTTGCCGCTCTTTTGGTCCGGCACCTTTTTGAAAAAATGAAAGTACAGTTTACTGTTAAAGAATATTTAATTGGTTAAATTAAAGAAATATTTTAATTGTTATTTTAAAGTTATTATAACTAATTATACTTTTAGGCTAAGACTTTAATTGGTTTTTTAATAATATTTTAAAACTATTCCAATTATTTCAGAAACTTAAAGTATGTACCCCACTATATTAATAATAAATACACAATTTTTATTAAATTGATGTCATCTCACATGAACTGCCAAACCAATTACCCCCTCATGCTATAGCCTTTAATAATTTTTAAATATTATTATTGGCTTTTGCGCTATAACAGCATATACTGTACATTGTCCTTTTTTTATGGGTTGTAAAACCCCCAGATAAATATATATAATTTATATTGAAAAAAAGCTTATTATATATATGTAACTAAAATAGTATATTAAAATATATTAACTATAGGTTAAATACATGGGATAATCAATAAAAGAAGTATATAATATAAATAGCAACAGGGATGAAACACTATCCTGTTTAACTCAAATTATATATATATATATAATATTACGAATTATCCACTTTATAGTATAATAATAGGAACATGTATAATCACTCTTGTAATATATGTGGTTTAATTATCCAATGAAACTATGACTGCATCTGACCTATTATATATAATTATTTATATAATAATCATACTCAATCATATAATCACGTAATAATTATCATCATTTAGTACCTATGCACTAGTTATAGTAACTAACTATAGCTCTTGAGATACTATATACACCTTTTATATGTAAATATACTATATATTTATTTTATATAATATGATATATACATTATTAGTATAGGACTTTTATGCTACATATATATCATTAGGGTATTACCACCCGAACACTCTCGAATTTAACCATCACAGCATAGATATATTATATATATAGAGTTATATAAAACTAATCATATTATATAAAGCATTGTATGACCATATAATCATAATATATAATAACTAATCACTTATATATATATACCTACAGCTACCGATCTTCTATAGATATTGTTAGCATATTAGCATCGAACTCTGCAGGCGCTCGAGGCTATTCATGAGCATTGTACTAGTAAATAAACTCTTTTGAGACGAAATAGACCTTCTATAGTGGTGGAACAGCATGCCTGCTCTGCCATGCCTGTCAAAATATTTCCAGAGAAAGGGAGCAGAATGATTTAGTTGAGGACCTTAAAATTAGTCAATGGAACTGCTGGAAACGCGAACTAATCCCAGCCACTCCTACGGCACCAAGCTATGGACATCCTTTCCTTGTCGAGCTGTCATCAGGCAGAATCGTTGTTGAACTTGTCTCATTAAAATCACCATTTACACCTATCCCCCATAGTTCGCCTGGCGTGCTGTAGGAGCCGAATATTTACTAAACTGAGTGAGGGACTACTTTGAGGGCCAAAAGAGGTCAGCGCTTAACAGCTTTTAATTTTGAGCAGCTGATCTTTTTTTGAAAGGTAATAATGGATCTCTTGTTCTTTAGACCAAGACAAAGGGAGGAAGAGCGAAAATCTTGTGAGATTTTGTAGAATATTCATCAATTTTTCATATACTTTCTTTTACGATTATAAATAATTTCTTTCCGTAAGGATAATATACATTTAGTATTTAATATAAAACCCCTTTTGTGTGAAGTCGCACATTATTATCGGAAGACGTGCGACTTGCGATAGCGCGAGTTTTGATGGTACCACCCTGGAAATAGGCGCTAGAGGAGCGCTCGCGGACTACCGTCTTTCTTCGCAGCTGGTGCGGCTGCGGCGCGACGCGATCAGTGGCCGCACACTTACCCCTAAGTACATGAGCCGGCAGGCCCACCTCTGATTTAAAATATACCTACCTGATACTATCGACACCGACACAAAATCGAAAATATAAAAATGATTGAATCATCAGTTTAAAATCTTTTAAAGTTCTACAAATTATACGTAGAAATATAGCAAACCCCTGAGTCTTAAGAATGTTATACTCATTATAGTAGTATATATATATATATATATATGGTTTGGATAGGCCCAGCCTTAAAGTTCGATTTCCGTGGTCCCCCCCCGTGTTACCCCCTGCATAGTTAGGGGATAAACCACGTTAAAAGGTAGTTTTTTTTTTTTTTTTTTTTTTTTTTTTTTTTAAATTTATATACATAATATACATAACTATGTCATTAACTTAGACCCTATTGATACCAGTATATACTAATATATAACACTTAGAACTATACCTAACTAATATATAATCTATAATATATATATCTATATAAGGCTACTAGTATAGTATAATTAGACTCATATATAAAAAAGACTATCATGTGGAAGCCAACTCTGAAGAACAAAGAAAAAACTAATCAACCATTAATGTAACTAATATGAAACTTGAAACATGTATTCTGTATAATCTCTATAAACTACTGAATATTATATCATATCTTAGCACTCCCTGCTGTGATTTGTGAATCAAGTTTTTGTTTTAAAATCGTTGACCAAATCTGCATACTGAATTAATTAAATTTATATCTTAATATGTGCATACGTATTTAACCATTTTTTGTTAAAGCCTAGGTAAAAAATAGTACTACGTCCCCAAAGTGGCTAGTATATTTCCAAAATAAGTTAGTCCAAGCTACTGGGCCTTGGACCTATCACAACTTCGCTCGATAATTCGTGCTGCATTGGCATGTAACTCACATTATGGCTTAGCGATAATACATATGTAATACAATTTTACCTTACTGACCAAGGTACCCCCGTTTAATGTCCAGTACGGGCTTGGCATGAGGCCCCCCCCCCCCGCCATCCAAATCAGGGGATAGGGCGAGGTTCCAATGTGGCATCAAACTAACTAATTCTTAAAAGCCAAATAAAAAAT
>JABUQX010132970.1:0-21904 GCA_015478945.1 Trachelipus rathkii | reverse complement strand
ACACGTCATTACTATCATATGTTGAGAAATCCTTTACATTTTTTACCTTTTTTTTGTTTGTAAAATAAAGACCCGAATAAAGAAGAGATTAATATTCTCTGAAAAAATGCAGCTTCACTAGATTATATTATATATTATATATATATACTATATATATATATATATATATATATACTATTATATATATATATTCATATAATGTGAAAACTTAATATATATATAAAATAATATAATATATCTAATTATACTATCTATCTATATATAGCTATATTTATATATATAATATATATATATATACTATATATAATATTATATTAATATATATGGTCGTGTCTAAAGGACATCATTAACTATGAGAACGGCAGCACCATACAGTAAACAAATTATATGATTGGAATCAGCGGAAAATTTTAAGGATGGGTTTTAATTTTTTTATTTTTTTTTTTATTTTTATTTGTTGTATTTATTTGTGGAAAATATTTAAAAAAAGAAATTTATTTCCCTTTGAAGAGGCTCGAGCCGACGTGTACAGAGGGCACCCTCGTTGACACCGTGAAGGCTGACTATTATTTAGAACCTAGGTAAGTTAAATTTCCTATACTTAACAAGGGGTATTTCTTAGTTAAAGTAATAGGCAATTCTAAATTAAATTATAAGGGTAAATCCTTTTAAATGCAGCATCTCTAAATGAAAAATCTCTCGACAAAACTAACCAGTCGTACACATGTTTGTTGACTAAATTAAGATGCTCTTATTTGAGTTTAAGAAATATTTATTAACAAGTAAATAAAAAAAAAAAGTACCTTTTGTATGACAGTTTTGCGGTATGTAGCCAAAAATTCGCAGGCGAAAACGTGTAGAATTTATTGCAATTTCTGACGAACAACTGACTTTAAAATAAGGTTATTTAACTTGTAAAAATGCTAATAAAAAATCTCGCTGAAACTATTTCGTTATGGTACCTACTATTCATAATTCTTGCTTTAGATGCTTTTGTACAGTAGTCAAATTTAAAAGTATTAAATTGAAAATAGCCTAATAATTTTTGTCCGCTTAGAGTGAAGTGGAAAAAATATATATATCTTTTTACCTTCATAATTTTAAATTTTTTTTTCCAATGAGTAGACTTGGAATTTCTATATTCGTAGTCTAGTCGACACACGTTCTAGACATTTACCATTATTTTAATATATTTTTATTTAAATTAAATTAGTTTTAGCCTTAATTAATACATGAACAAAATGTTCGGAAATCAGAATAGAACCATGTCTAACGGAGTGAGCTTTAGACTCTGAGTTTTAAGGTGCCCATTCTCGATCTTCCTTAATAATTTTAAGCTTATATTCGAGGCCCTGATGAGTGAGAGAGAGAGAGAGATGAGACGAGAGAGAGAGAGAGAGAGCAGAATGAGAGAAGAGAAGAGAGAGAGAGAGAGAGATGCCTTATGATCGGCCGATTTTATCTCCCTATCTCTCTTATCAACTTTATTAACTATATCTTTTTCTTCTCTTTCTCATTTTCTAAATATATATAATAATCGTCTTAGTAGTAAATGCTTTGTATATAATATATATAAAATATAATACTAATATATATATATAATAATATATATAATAGATATATATATATACTATATTATAACTTATCATATATATATCATATATTATATATATATCATATATAATATTATAACTTATTATATATATTTAATATATATATATACCGTATATATACTATATAATATATATAATTATCTATTATAATATAGTATATATATATAGTATATATATATATATAATATCATATAATAACATATTGATATATAGTCACTTTCATCTGGAGGGAACCAATAATTTTTCAGAGCGCCTTTCAAACTTGGTACACCATTAGTGGTTAGCCCAGCCACCGCAGCTGAGCGCGGAATTCATGCCGCATTCGCCCATCCAAAGCGGGAGCTAAAACCCTTTAACTTGGAGTGTATCAGCTAGGTGAAAATAATGCTGCCTACATAATTTCAAGCGAAGGGATTCGGAGCCTATGAAAGAGTCCTCAGCTGAAATGCTCATGATGCGGAATCCATGGTGTGCCTCAGGCACCGGTTTAGAGCCGAATCTTGAAAATCTTGTATACAGGACGTATAATAGCCCGAGTAAGGTAGCTTTCCCTAGATTTACGAACTCTTAGAATTTGATTTAGGGGTTTCAGAAACCTCATGGATGTCTAAGGACCCTACACCCTTAAAGGGTTCCAGATGGAAAAAAGAAGAAATAAAGGAGAGACGTTTAAGGAATGCATAAGAGAAGAAGACGGAAAAAGGATGAAGAAGGATAGGACAAGGTTAAGAGATGGAAAGTACATTGATGAGGTGACTGCACTGGAGCCTTTGCCGAACCAGAGTTGAAATCTGTATAACAAACGTATAATAAACAGAGTAAGGTATCTTTTCCTATGTTTATGAACACGTAAAACTTGATTTTATGGATTTCAACACCTTCAAGGATGTTTAAGGACCCCTAGGATGGGATTTCGTGCGAAAAGGAGAAATAAAGGAGAGTCATATGGAATGTGTAAGAGAAGAACATAAAGAAGGACATAAGAACAAGGCAGAGGAGAAGACAGTATGCGGTTATCTGTACCGGAGCCGTTGCCCGGTCAGAGTTGAATATGGGCTACAAACATATAATAGACCAATAAGATGTCCAACCCATGTTTACGAGACCCCTAGATTCCGATTTTGAAGGGTTTCATCATCCTCAAGAATGTCTGAGAACCCCCAAAGGGAGATCCAAGAAGAAAAACCTGCTTTTGCCTTGTCTAATGTATGTTACATTAATCCATATGTACTGAAATGACGAAGGATGATTTCTTGAGGAGTCTGAAATGGTAAAAGCCCACACGAGACTGGGACTGAATCCCCGACAAGGTGTATTCACCTTAAAAATTAAATGAACTCATCTAATAACAAATAATTACTTAGATGTTCACTGTATCTTTTTTAGGGAGACGTAACCTAATATATTTTCTTTTGCATGATGAAATATTTATATTATTCTTAAAATTTTCATTTTTTTTTGTTTAATGTTTTTATATTTATTTTAAAACTTGTAGTTTACATCTATATTTTGTTTAATTTTTTGTTTTTATTTTTAAAATATACTTAACAGCAGCAAACAACAACCAAAAATAAAATATGAAAGTAACACAAAGCCAATCCTGTGTGGTGTGTGTGTGTGTGAATTGTGTTGTGTGGGTGTTGTGGTGTGTGTGTGTGCACCTGAGTGTCGGCACGCACCAACAACAAAATAAATCACAATACGGTTATGTGCAGATGACATGAACGTGTTCGTACGCAATTACATAACTATAACCAACCATGTACGTAAAATAGCACCGTGTAAGTATAAAACATGTGCCACAGTTCGTCTCTGTCCCATATGTATTATTATATTATTATTGATTATTTTATTATTATTATTATTATTATTATTATTATTCATTATTATTATTAATATTATTATTATTATTATGATTATTATTATACAAAGGACCAATTTCGTTCATATCATTGTCACATAACTTAATACTTTTCCTAATTTCAACCTTTCCTGTATAATGTGGGAATAATTTAAATGAATTCTTGAAGGACAGACATTACCTGTTCATCAGAATGTCATTTGGGGAAAGAGGGGAATGGTTGACAGCAGAAGGGGGATAGGACGTCCTCAGGAGGGAATCTTTTCACTCTATATAATATTATATATATTATATATAATATATTATATAATATATATATACTATATATTATATATACTATATATATATATATATATATAATATATACATTATATATCTATATAATATATATATATATATTATATCTATAGTATATAGATATATAGATATATATAGTATATATAGTTATATAATAAATAAAATAAAATAAATAAAAAAAACAAATAAATAGACTTTTTATAAGCTTATACCTTTTTTGTACAATGGACCAACTGGAATTTCAATTTGTAAGTTTTGATTTGCGGGGTTTTACTTATTCTTATTTTTTAATTCAAAAAAACAATAGTCTCATATTCGCTAAAAGGATACGGTGTTTAGTAAAAAATATTATCAATTATTGGTGTCTCTTTCATTGGCTAATTTACATTGCCAAATACGTCTGCATAGAAAACTGACGTCTGAACCAATAATCATTTTAATTCAGCAAAAATGTTGTTTGAATTCACTTAAAAACTATGTTTGCCATAACTCTCAATTATCATCTTTTCTCTTTCAAGCGACCGAATATATATATAATATATATATATATATAATTATATATATATAAATATATATATATATTATATATATATATATATATAATATATTTTTCGTGTATATATAATAATAAATATACTATATCAGTATATATATATAGTAATATATATTAATATTCTATTATATATATATATATATATATATATATATAATATATGTATTATATTATATATATATACATATATATACTATAATATATATAAGTAATATATATATATATATTATATATATATATATATTATATATATTATATATATATATAAATATATATATATAATATATATATATATATATATATATATATATACATATATATATATTACTATAATATATATATATATAACTAATATATAAAATAATATACTTATATATATATATAGATAATTATTATTAAATATGTATTCTTTTTCGTATACTATATATATATATATATATATATATATAATATATAGAATATATAATATATATATATATATAATATATATATATAATGAATATATATATGATATCTATATTCGATATAATATATATATATATCATATATAATATATAATATATACTAATATATATAATATTATATATATATATATTATACTATATTATATATATATATATTATTTTCGTATATATATATATTTATATTTATATATATATATATATATAATAATATATAATATACTATATTATAAAATAATATATAATAAATAGACTTTATATATATAACTATTATATCTATAAATTTAACATATATATAATAAAATATAATATAATATATATATATATATATATATATATTATATATATTATATATTATAGGTATTATCATTATATATATATTATATATAATAATATATATTATATATATATATATATATATTCGTATATATATATATATATAATATATATATATATATATATATATTAATACTATTATAATATATATTCATATATATATTTTGTTGTGTATTTAGAAATATATATAACATATCATAATATATTATGATATATATATATATATAATATAAAATATATAAAGATATATCAGAAGCCATATTAAGGGATAATGATTCACCGCGCCAGTACTGTTAACTCTGATCCAATTTTTTTTTTGTTGGTAATTATTAAAATTCGTATTTTATGACAGATATTTAGAAAATTCTAAAAATGAATAAAAAAAATGAAGTATTGCAAAATGATTTTACTACAACTGTTGAATTGCATGAAAATTGTTCTTTACTTCTCCTTTATGTGTATAATAATATTATATTGTGAAACTTGTTATGTTCTTCTTTAAATTTCTTAAATACCTCTTATCAATAAAATACCTTATATTATATTCAATTATATTTTACATTTGTATTTATTTATTTAATTTTTTTTGCATTTTATTATTTAATATATCTTTATTATAGATTAAATTTTATTTATGTATAAAACTTAATAATTACATTATTTATTACAATTATTTCATTCATATCTTTTATTAAATTTATATTATTTATTTTAATGCACTAATTTTTTTCTGGGAATCGTTAACTTTGTTATTATATTTAATTTTTTATTCATTTTAGTGCATGAAATTTGTTCGAAGGTTAATACAACTCTTTGTTTAAAGTCATTTTAAATGTATTCCATTGTATTTTATTACATTTTTTTTAATCAATTTTCTATGACTGGTATTATTATATTTATCTTTAAATCTTTTACTATTAATTTATAATTACCCAATAGTTCAAACTCATTAAACATCTACAATGTAATTAAATTTTATATTTCAGTTAAAAATTTTTATTTTAAATTTTTTTTCAAAATTAAATTTATGTTTACTTCAATTAATTTTTTTTATTCATTAATTATTTCTTTCATTATATTTCTAATAATGTAAGCTTGAGTCATTTGTATTTAGCAAGTTTAATTCATCTATATCGGAGATATACGTTACATTTATATCCATTTAATTCATTACATAAAATTTATTTCATTACAACTTTGATACCATTGTTAGTAATTGAAAGAACCAATTGAGATATATCTTACGTAATTTTTAATCCCATTACATTGAGTGCGATTTTACATATTTCTTTATTCATTGTTGTTCGAATTATAGAATGTTCTTGCCTATCAAACATTATTTCCACTATTGAGTATACTACATTACATTATTACTAAGGCTCAGCAGACGGAACCCGACCGCCTGGGATCAGGAGCCGATATAATAATATTAATATATATATACTTCTATTAATAAAATTATATAAGATACACTATACATACACATTAACGTTACACATAAAAATCTATATATATATATATACTATATATATATATAGTATAATATAAGTATAAAAATAAGATTACAAAGACGGATTTGTATAATTTAAAAATAATAGATCGGAGCCGGAGCCGGGGTCGTACAATTTGAAAATGATAGAGTCGAAGTTGGCTATTTAAAAAATGTGGGATCCGGAGCCGGAGTTGTTCGCCGGACAAATGAAAATGATTCGGCGCGGCAAGCCCCGACATTATCCGCAAATTCACTACCCCCTATTATTTAAATTTTGGCTCGGTTATGGATTGAGGTGGGGTTGAGGTTGGGGTTGAGGTTTGTGGTTGAGGTTCTCGTAGCATGTCATTATAAGCCTAATAAATAATTTGTGCCATCGATATTTGTTTAACACTATTGTCATATGTTGGATTTATTTCCTTTAATGCGTTGTTTGCCTTCGTCCTTTTACAAAAAATAGAAAAGAACAATTTAATATGTATCGTATATAATATTTTTGTTTAAGTAAATATATTGAGTAGAAAAGGAAGAGGAGAGAGAGAGAGAAGAGAGAAGAGAGAGCAGAGAGGAGCAGATACTATAGAGATGAGACATCAGGCAGAGTAGAGGAAGAGAAGATGATCGAGAGTGAGAGAGAAGAGAGATCTGTACTCCGCCGCACCTGTTAATCCTAACACATACTATGTATATAATATATATATATAATAATTCTACTAAATAATTTCCCACATATATATATCTAGAGTATATATATAAATAATATATATGTAGTATATATAATAGATATTATATTATATATATTTTATGATATATATATATCAGGAAGTTATGAAGAGGTGACTTTTTTATTGAATAGTCAATGTCCAAAAACTTGCATTCAATTTTTTATAAAGATGAAAATTGAATCTTTGTTTTGAAATTGGAATGTTGCTCATTTAATATAGTTTATCATTCCATTAACAGACACACAAGCTTTATAGACCCAGTAAATCAAAGGTCCCATGTGATAAAACTTTGTGTGAGTTACTAACTACTTAAAGAATAAAATTTTAAAAACGAAAAAATATTGTTTACTGTGAGGGTGAATGCAACTTTCATAATTGGCAAAATTTTCGAATAAAAAACATGCCTAAACATTCTTAAAAACAGGTAATTTGTTTTCATTATTGGACTTTAAAATATATGACTAGAAGTCTGTTTAATGCTTTATTGTAAAATCTTATTCCATAAGAAGTAAACAAGATGCTTTAAATGCATTAGAGCAATATTTTGTTCTCAAAGCCACTTGTTGGACCTAATGAATGCATAAATTTATGAAATTTTAATGCCTTTTAAATTTCAGGCATTAAATTAATTTTATGGCTATAATTTTGATATATTTTTTCTTTTGATAATATCGCTTAATTCGTTTTGAGGAAATCGTTTTATTCCTTTCGTAATTTTATGATGTCTCAATATATATAAGTCGCCATAGAAAAAAATTGGCCCTAACCTTTTTGTTCGTTTGACATTTTAAAAGCAAACTTTTAATCTTAATTGAATCGAGTCTTTTCACAATTTTATTTTATACCTAGGTCTTCAATCCTTCACAATAATTTCCGCATCCTTCATTCTTATAGGACTACTCCCACTCACTCCTATTTGTCTTACCAAAAGGAGAAAAAAAAAATTAAACTAATTTTGGTGGTAACTGCTTGTCTTGATAGTCAAAATCTACCAAAAAAATACTTTACGATATGTTTGGTTATTCACGTTTTACTTTGTCTAATCTATTTTCCAGTTCTTCCTAAATAACTCTTGCAAACACTTTAATATTTTCTTTAGTGATTCCTTAACTAACAATGCTTAATAATATTCCTTCATTTCTTATTTCAGAGACTTACATCATTACTACCACTGTAGTAACAGTGATCTACTAATAACACTTACAGGTAGTTTTCTATGTCTTTTACAGTAATATAGATATTATTATATAATATAATAAAATTATCTACTATTAAACATACGATTAAATATAATATAGAATGTTTAGTGTATACTACTATAATATATATTATAATATATATATATATGTATTATATATAGTTTGCTTATTAGAGATGCATTGGATCAAAGTTATGGCGGAACCTGCCAGAACTTTTCCAAAAGTTAAAACGAAACAATTATTAATTATTTTTTTAAATACCTACTTCAAACTATTTTGTATGATATTATATATAAATATATATATATATTTATGTGAGGGTAGTAGGTAATAATGCATTAAGTAATACTTGAGTAAATATAATAGTAGTAAGTATATATATATTAATAATACACTATTATGAATAATAATATAATATAATAATGTAATATTATAATAATATATAATGTAGCTCTCACCTTGAGTATATATATTATATATATATATATATATAAGGTAATAAATATATATATAATAACAATACTTAATTAATTATATATATAGAATTGTTAATATAAATTGTATACATGACAAAGAATTAAACAAGTGTATATATCACAAAAGATATATTATATCAATTTTTTATTTTTCGATATTTAGAAGTTTATAGCTGAGTGATAATAATATATAATATTATATATATATATTAATAATAATATATATATATATCACATATATAATATATATATATATAAATATATATATACTATTACAATAATTAATATAATGATACTATTTTGTATATAAGCGTATATTGATGTATTAAAGAATTTGCATGAATAGTCATTTTATCCGCAATATAAAGATATAGTGATTTATGTTTACTATTCTTTATACATATAAATTAATAATGTAGATTATATTTACGAATTTTATTGAGATATTTTTCCCTTTTCAAATATTTTACCGGATCTATAATTATAAATTAATAATAATTATATAATAAAGGATATATATTATAGATATATATTTATAATTAATTATATATATAAGAGATACTTATTAACTTAATATAATAATTTATGATTACTAGATATGTTATCATCCATATTCCATGTAGAGTCATATATATAATATATATATATATTAATATATTATATATAATAGATAATATATGTTATTTTAGTATAAATATGTTTCATTTATATTATTTTTATAAATATAATTATTTATTTATAATATATATATATAAATATATAATATATATCCTATACTATTATAATATTAATATTAATATATATAGATATATTAAATAATAATTTATTATTAATATATTATATATATAATATATTAATATATATATATGTATTATATTATTAATATATATATATATATATATTATATATGTTGTATTAATTAAGTAATTATTTTATAGTTAATATTATATTACCGGTTTGGGTGAAATGGTTTTATTTAAATAAACCAAAGTTGATTTATAATATTCTTACTCCTTATATGTAGTTGGTGGTGATTTTTAATGACTATATTTTGATTGTATCGGTACCATTTATTGGAATGAATTTGGCAGCACCTTTTCTTATGCTGGGTAAGTAAATTACATTCATTATTTTTCTTTTTTTTTTTTATATGAATGGTTAATTTGTCAGCCAAATAAGATTCGAACAATTATCTACCGCAACTACGATATTCGCCTTCTCTTTCATATATGAAGTATTTCAAAATGAGAGGTATTCTTTGTGAATTAGATGTATAAGGTGGTAGTATTTCCGCACTTAATTATTGAGATAAAATTAATATCTTTTTAGCAATAGATAAGAGTGCGTAGGAAGTGACGTTCAACTTGGTATACCAACAAGTAAAGCTAATCTAATAGATGGAGTACACTCTTATGCACATATGTGCGGACTACAAGAGTAAAATTCCGTAAATAAGATAATAGGGATTATCGCATATATTGAGTTTATATTTATGTAGGGTTATAATCGCCAAAAAATAAAAAAAATACACTAAAAGTATATTCTACTATAGTTTTCGAAATAATGATCAACATGGCAAACCTTTCACGTTCTATATTTTGATCATATCCAACATGACTCCTCTTTATGTTATATCACTTTATACTTGATCAATGAAGTTTGAAAATCATATAATTGCTATATATAATAATGCTATTGTTTTTACAAGAATCTACTCACCATAAACATTATTATATTATATTTCGCGACTGGGATTGTGAAGTATTACAGGATGTCTATAATAATAAATAATACATTAATATATTATTGAAAGTAGAATTTAAACCTGCCGAGTTTCCAACGCGAACCTCAACGTCTGAAAATTGTGTTCCATATACAGATCTTAGCTCATTACTACTCACTTAGCTGTATATCTACTACTACTATACTAACTGCCTACTTAACGTAACTGATTATTAACTAAACTTACATCGGGATTTACAAGCGACTACTATAGCTACTTCTGACTGTATCTACTACTATTACAACTATACTCTATATCTAATCTAACTTTTATGACTTACTAACTTGAACATTATATAATCATTATCATTATCTTGTGTTTCTTATACTTTATACTTTTTAATATATTCACTTATACTACTTTAACGAGAACTATGACTTCCTACTCATTACTCACAAATGCAGAGTTCCTCAATTGGGGAAATATCTCAACGATACTCAATACCGCAGTTGATGTATGGTATTGGTTTCTTCTCACGCTGGATAATGAGGTGGTAAGAATGAGTCTCAGATGTTCAGTATTCTCAATCAATCATACTTGGAACTATAGTTATGATATAAATCAGAATCTACATCATATATTCCAAATCAGTCTCCACTATACTATATACACAATGTTTGAATAACGCTCGACTTAGGTTTTCATCACTTTGAGCTTCTTTTTTGCATACACTTGAGCATATAGAGTAAGAAGAATAATAAATGAAAGCGAGCTGTAACTGGACTGTATATGTTGTTTTTTTGTGATACCATCTTCTTCCACTTTTTATTTAGTTCTGATAATAACTCATTTATCACGATACTCCTTTCGACCATCAGGGCTCTACATTTTTATCATACAGTCTTTGCATTACATTCTCACAGTCATCTCCGAACAATATGCCAAGATTGAAAGAGCAGATTATCTTTTGCGCACAACTTACTCTATGTACAATCGGGGTACTATTGGGGCGCAGTTCGCCATAAGCTAATATATGTATTGGAGAGTATATGGATGTTAGAATGTAAGTCATTATGTTATTGACTTTCTTTGTGAGGACACCTAGGGTTAGGTGATCGGATTGTAAATGAGTGAGTACGGAAATATAGCAGCATAATCGCCTCACATTAGCAAGAACCGAACACCAGCTATTTTTTAGAGATTGTCTGTTATTACTCGATAAACGTAAAATGTTCTTTTCCACATGCGGAGACAAAGAATGTACGTCGCGTGCTCTGATGCGAGACTTTTACTGTTTGCATATCTGCAATCACATTTGACAACGCGTGATCTCCGATGGGCTCGTATACTCGCCGGGTAGATCTTGGTATATTAGTAGGAGAATATCATTACCTGATCGAGTCTTATTAATTTGTTCGTCGCTTCCAACTTCGAGCAACTCAGCTAGTGTTATTTTGAAAGGGAGCACATAAGATGTGACATTAATAGGACGTTGTCTTATTCTACTAGATAGGAAGTAGTGCGTCGAACCTATCATGCATCTCAAAAAATAAATAATAGAAGATAATAGTAAAAGTACAGCAGTATTTGAACAGACTATCTGATCGCTCAATAAATTATTTATTATGAAGTCAGTGGGTAAATGTCTCTCTATCTTCCTCTCTTATCGCTCTCTGTATGGACATGTGTACAATGCACTGTCACCTTCAGAAAAAACTAATCGTGTCTTGTCATCATACTTGTTTGCATAATTGCAATCTGGATGGATTCGAGCAGATACGCGCTCTCCATATACCACCATCTACTCTCTCCACTCTTTTCAATATTGTTTCTCACGTGTACTCCACTCAAGTGACTTTACACGATGATGAGAGCACGTATGTATGAGCTATTCGCTTCTGGAGAGAGCTGTGGGGCAGTGGCGCATGATATGTGTCTAATTGGCCTGAAATAGCAGTATTCCATCGCCCAGTTTATCTGGGAATGTACAGTAGCTTGTCAGACGGGCATAGGTGAGCTTCGGCCTCGTATTCATACTACTGCATCTCACTTAGCACTTTTAATACATGAGCACTACATTTAATATCACGATATAGTAACGGAAAGTATATGTGTCGTCTCATATACTTACCATCACTTACCGATCTCGAAGAAAGAATGAATTGTTTGATGCTCCATGAGATTATATCATATCTATATACCGTGGCCGGATCCATAGCTTTCATATTGTTCTCGTTTTTCTTCTGAGTTAAATCGTACCGTGCAAAATACTTGATACTATTCATTGTCTTGGATCCTATTAGAGAGAATTTCATTCGCTTATGCTCTGATACTCTGATCATGCTAGATGTTGTGAATAGGTGCTACATCATAATTTACATGGTTAATTTATTAGGACAGATTTATTCATTATAAGAATTCAAAGCATATAAGACATTTACGTATATATATTTAATAATTATTATAACCTAGAAATATTATTATATATATATTATATCTATAAACATATATATATATTCAAACAACATTTTTGAAAGCGAGACACGGAGAACAGCGATTTCACACTTATCAATCCGAATGACTGTACACCGAATCGCATGTTAGTGGATTTAAATTCGCCTTTATTTACACAGAAAAGGAATGCTATAGAATTCAAGATTGTCGTTCTATGTTAGGAATCGAAAATTCCAAAAATTCTACCCTATTGAAACACATAATCCGTATGTAGTCAACTTTAATAAAATATTTACTTGTCAAAATAAGTATAGAACATTAATACTGCGAATCGAAAAATACGGAATTTAAAACAGTTCAGGTATATATATATACACTATCTATCTTAGTTATTACACTGAAGTCATATTAATATAAGATAATATACTGTCAATATTTATAATATAAATTTAATATACATTAAATATTATATAATCAAACACTGCAATTATATTGTGTAATTAATATATAATAATAAGCCCATGCTCTCTCAGCTCCCCTCTCTTTGGTTTCCTCCTTTTTTGCTTCTACTAGAAGTATGATGTATTTTAAAGGTACTTTTAAGCATCAGGGCTGACTTTGTCTAGGGATGCGAGACTAGTTCACTCTGCACTTCTTTTTCTTTCAATAGTGGGTGTTTCCTCAGGGGTTCTGGTCTCTATACTTCCATGCTAATTATTTCCTTCTTTTCACATATTAATGAATGTCCTATATGCCGTGTCAACCATCTATACTCTATCCACTCGTATGCCGATACTCGACCCTTCATTCATTCTCCAACTCATTTCATTTCTGCTCCTTCTTTTACTGCTAGACATTGCCTCGTCGTTTAGATCTTTCGAGAGATTCGACTTCTCTCGCAGTCTTCGATCAGAATTTTCCGGGTCGAGGTCGGTGCTCCAACCTTGTGATCTTCAATTCTTTAAAAAACCTCACTTCTATACAATCTGCCTCTACTAATGACAAAAGTCTGCCTTGTAACTTTTCCTTCTTCTTAACTGACTGTTCTCTCGTCTCCTCCTGTGACATATCACATCCTTGGCCTTAACAAACAAAAAATGTCTTGAAAACCCACAAACCTCGCATCACAACGGTTACTAGGGTGGACCTCCAAGAACTGGAAGTTCTTTTAGCCGCGAGACTTTTTTTCTCTTCTCAGTTGCTCCAGCAATACAAGGGCCCCATTCGCCCTTGTATGGAGTTACTGTTCTCGATATGCGGGGGGGCTCTGGGTTTCACCCGGCTTTTGAATAGGGTCGAGCAAAGGCCAAAGGCTTATAATTGTTCTGACACTTTCCAGTTCTCTTTGAACCCTCTATCTTTGGCGCGTGATGTTGGTGCTTTATCTCATTTTCTATAGGTACCACAGTTCCGGGGTGTGTCTCAGACTGCTTCAGGGCCAATTAGAAAAAAGTTAATCACTTTCACACGGAGGCGGGCAGGTGCTCGGGGAACTTATACTCGCGTACCACACCTTACGACGAACCCTCGTAGAAAAGTGGTGCTAGTGATCAGTGCGAATGATTCTGTGTTGAGTTTGGTAAACCCATCCCAGGCTTGTCGCTGCAGTGCTTTCTTTTTTCCTGCACCTCTGTTCTGTGGAATTCTTTCCCCATCTTCTGTGTTTCCTGCTGAATTTAATCATCTCACTTTAAAGCGCTGGGTCGTGCTATCTGCCGTGAGTTTTCGTCCTACTCAGACTTAAAATCGAATACACCCATCCTTTGAATAGTGTTCCGCCAGTGAGCTGGTGGTGACACTTAAATTATTATATATATATATATATCTATACCTCTATTTTATGTTTGTGGTTCGATTTATCTTATAATATATAAAATATATTATAGAAATTTAACTATCTTACGTAATTATAATACTTATTATTATTGTAACTATATGTAATACTCACTCATAATAATTAATTATGTATTTTATATTTTATATGCTCACTTATATATAATCGGCTACAAACACTATACAAGTTTCCTGTTATTATTTACTGGGCCTCTATTCATAACTAGAATTACCTAATCGTTCCGAATACCGACTTTATAATAAACAAACTACTCAAGTATTGTCTGTTTTTAATGGTTCTATTTATTTATCAGTCTGTTCAACAGACTTATCGTAATAATAAACCGTTGTTCCCAGATGTATCTCTGCTCTATTGTACTGTGGAAAATACCTAAAGATACTCAAAAGGAGAAGGGGAGAGGGGGACGAAGAGAGCGAGAGAGGAGAATTGAGTCTAGATTGAGCAGGAGCACGAGTATAGAAGGTTCTCGGTAGTACGCACAGCTGATATATATAATAATAAGATATAAAATGTTAAACTGATAATTTATATACTAATAATATATCATTAGATATAACAAAGATTCAAATTTTACAAAAGAGGGATAGTAGTTATTCAATATATCTCACTAGCATAGTAGTAGCTAAAGATATTTCCTAGTTATTAAGTAATAATAACTGTATCTTTAGGTAAAAGACATATCTGACTTAATAATGTTTGCCAAACATTAGAAAAAAATTATTATATGGATATTTCAAAGGTTTGGTCTAATTCTTTTTGGGTTTATCACTATAATATATATAACGGATTTTACTGTGGTAGAACTATTATATTCCCCTCTTTAAAATGAAATTGTAAAATATAACTTTCCACTATATATATTATTATATTAACTATATATATATATAATACATATATAATACCTAGTCTCATCAGTAAGTGACATAAGGAAGTGCAACTCACCGATAGTAATAGTATATTAATAATATATAGGTATATATATATGGGAAAATAGAAAAAGGTGATTAAGTTAATGAAAATTTTCCTTTCTTTCTTAATTAAATTTTTCAACGAACTTTAATTATTAATAGGTATACAAATTAAGTGTGTAACTCTTCAAGAGAAAATGAGACGGAACTCAGGATTGTGATGACAACTCTGATGAACCTCAGAGTTGTGAAAGGGTATGATTTCGTATTATCAGTATATACCACGGTGGTTTTATGTGGTTACTGGAAATACTATACTAATAAGAATTATGATACCTACTCGATATTCCTTGCTTGGGCCTCATTATATACACGTGTGCCTTATACGGTATCCGAAACGCTAGTAGGCCTTCTATATCCCTTTGGGCTGATATAAAGGCATTCAGTACCCTATAGTAATGGCTATACTTATAGCTGGGGCACTGAATGATGGAGTCTGTGCCTAAATAAACATAATATTTCTTGTACGCGGCTCGATACCTTGAAGCTCCGTACTAAGGAGTTCTAGAGTTTTAGATCTGTCTTACTAACTACTAACTACTAGCTACTACTGGACTACTGACTACTACTACTACTGAAGCCACTTACTACCACTACTACTACTACTCTACTGACCGAGTTAGTGTTGTGTCTGGTGCAACTATCGGATTTCTTCTTTTTGAAAATATCTTACTAGGACTTCGCTATTCGAGACTATTGGCTGTCCATCTCAAGCCGATATAGTGCGCAGAGGTAGTTCCGCTTCTAAACTCGGGGAATTTCTCAACGTACAGAGCAGGTCCGCGTTGAGATGTATTGGGAGGTTGGCTATCCTAACACGACGTGACGAAGACCGGAGATTAGAGTTCACAGTATCGCTCAGTATTCTCAAAAGGCCTGGAACAGTTGGAAAAAGAATCTCTAACACAATATTCCAATCATCCTAACCAACTTTTGAATACGCTCGCCTTTGGTTTCATCACTACTTTTTTCTCGATATAAATTACAGAGCCCATTTTCCTTCTTATTGTAAGTCCTACACCAACAACAATCGGACACGGATTTATAATGGTTTTTCTTGTCGCACGCAGAGCTCAACATACTGGGATAGGAGGGTATTTATTTGAGCACTTAGATCGGGTATTATCTTGAGGGCATTGCATAGCGTCTATGTTAGCCTCTTGGGTGGAGATATGGTATATCGATATTGAGCATTGTGAGGACCACTTCTCATGAGGTCGGTTGAATACGGTCAACCAGTTCAGTAACTGAGCGAGCCAATCGAAATGAGCAGGTGTTACTTCTCAATTAAACACATTTCCATATCCGTAAATCCTCCTCTTGTTATCCTCATATATAAATCGTTTGTACTAGGGAAGCTGTCTCGCGTATTGCAGTAGACATTCAGGTTCGTGACAACGAGGCTTGCTCGGATGGAAATCTCTCAGGCACTGTCTAGCTGATCGTAGCTATATTAAAGTTTCTTCTCTTTGACGCTTCTCGAAAACGTGTCGTAAGACTGATATTATTACGCATTATGACATAAGTCGCAGGGCTTAGTCCCAGTGCAAAAGAGAAAGTGATGCCTTGACGCTTCTCACATATCTCTCTTACTGTAGATAAAAATTTTCTGCACTCTATTGCTTGACTGGCTTCCCAAAATCGTGATATCGACTTCGGAGTATAGGACATCTCTCTTTCCTGTTCTTTCAAATAGTCTGCACTTCTTTGACTCGTGAGATGATCTGCTACACTCCTTCAGTCTAGATTCCAGATCTTGATGATTCTATCATAGTTAACTCCTATCTACCTTTTCTGATCTCGGGCTATCCCATTTGTGATGACAATACCACGATTGGGTGCTTTTGAATAGTCGCCGAGAGGAAAATATAAGGCACAGAAAGGCTAACTTGGCGTGAAGCTTTCCTCGCCGCAAGAGTTGTTACTGGGAATGTGCTTCTGGCTTGGCGCTGTCCGCGTTAAACTCTACTCCTCTAGACGTTGAGAACTACGACATTCCCTCAGCTGGGAGAGTTCCGCACATGTATTACGGAACCATGCTTCGATCTCGAAGAGGAAAGCCACTCATCCATTATTCTAATTATAGGTCTTTGATGAGGGCTCGCTTCATTTCGTTTTTCTGTCAATAGGCCAAATTTGGACGTTCTCATTGCACTGGCATCCTACAGGGAATTCCATCCATCTTCCCGTCATACGCACCGTCACTCATTCAGAGAGTATGGTGTGCTGATAAGTATATCATAAGACTTACACTTAAAGAGAGTAGTCATTATTGTAAAGGGGTATTAACTATACTTACTGATAATAAGATATGGGATCTTGTCAGTTATATTATACGATCTAACTGTTCGAAGAATTATTATATTACTACGCCGTAATGTATGTACTTAGCTTTACTGGAACAGTGATATTAGAATAATTTATATACTTACCAGTTAGTGAATTGGTATATATATAATAGCATCATATGGGTATGAGAATATATATAGATCTCCTTACTCACGAGTAATGTAATAGTTAAGATATATATCTACCTAATATATTATAATAATATAGTATCTAGCCTTTTAAGGTATGCTTAGTGGATAATTAGCTGCTTGTGATAAATTAACGTTGCGTTATATATATATCAGAGTATTTAATATATTATGTATAGAGGGTGTTCTACTCTGATTACTCTCCTGATTATATAACTCACTCATAGACTACGTCACAAACTAGCTCTTCAAAAATGATACTATCACGGTGGCTATTATATGTTGGATATATAATATAAATATAACTATATATAGTATTTTACTATAAATGTAGTAATAGTATATATAATCTGCATTACTAGTCAATCAGCTATATATATAGTATAAGTGAACATATAATATAATATATACCTAATACGATTATATATAGATCTTATTACTTAGTAGTCAATATATCGTCGTATACCAATGGAACTTATTGACATTGAAATTAATATATAACCCAGTCTAAGGTGGCACAATTTTCTACCGTATAGCTAGATATAGGGCGATGCGCATATTTTAAAAGGCTTTTAAAGAGTACGCATAGGCGAGCACACGCTTACAACTCTCGGGCTAATTAAGATGGCAGTATGGATTGAGTTATAAATGAAAAACGGAATGCGGGGCTTTTGTGCATTGGCATGACAATGGCAACGACCTCATCGAGGACTCCGCTGCCTTATGTTTGCGACGTCTCGTAATAAGCACTTTTGGGGTGGACAGACAAGAGTTAATTTTGGGCTATAGATTAAACTCGATATTGAGTGATATAATAAATAAATCATGTTAATCTATTTTTAAAATAGGATAATATTAAAACTCAATATTAATAATAATAAAATACTATAATACAACACTGATATAATATATGATATTAAGATAAACAAGTTACACTAGATCTAATAATAATAATGAAACCATAAGCAATTTAGGAATAATGAATAATCAAATAATAATAATAACTATTGAAATAATATAAAAATATATTTCAATACATTTAACGTAGCTAGCTCTTCTTTCTTCTTTCTTTCTTCGATCTAACTCTTCCTATCATCTGCTTCTTTGGTTGTGTTCTTTCGTTTTTCGCGTTTGCCACTTGCTTCTTTCTTTCGCTTCTTTTCACTCTTCTTACTTCTTCTTCTTCTTCTTTCGTCTCTTCAAAGGATGGAATTTCCAAATGGATTGATTATAGTTAGTTGTGAGTAGTATTATTTATTATTTATTTATTATTCATTATTCACTATTGAAATCACATGATATAAAAACATTAGTTTTAACTCTAATTTATGGAGAATCTTTTGCATCGCTATTTTTATAGGGTAAAACAATCCTATAATTCTCCTTGCTGATATTGCTGTTCAACGTTCCCTGAATTCCGTTACAAGCTGTATTTTAAACTCGCTAATCATTGACACCAACAGATTGTTTTTTTTTCCCCTCTCTGTTGGTGGAAATTATTCATAGGTCAATTTTCTCTCTCGGGGACTACAATCATATAGACCCTGTTTCACAAGCCCCACTTTCAGCAATAAGTAATACGAGATAGCTATGTATTATAAAACTCAAAGTTCGTCTTTAACTCGGGTGTGCTCAAAATTTAGTGTTCCAGACTTTTGTCGGCAGTCTGCGGGGAGGCCACGTAACTTGGGTAGGGAGTGTTTCGCCGGTAGCCTCCGAATCCACAGTAGAGTTCTGCGGGTTACTTCTCTCTTTTATGAAATCAAATGGAGTATTATGAAGCTTGGGCCGAGAAGACAGGACCGGGTTTTATAGGGAGCATCTCTGTCTTGATTCCTCAAGTTCCCGATGAACCTAGTTGAAGCCAGGGCGGTGCAATCCGTGAGAGGTCCTTCGTTGAGAGAGGAGTAACGCTTCTAGTTAAAATTTGTCTAGGCCGCTTTCCGGTGAGCGTGGTGGTTGGAAGCGGCCATACTGATGGACCTCGGTCCGTTTTCGCAGAGTCGGCAGCCCCCTTGCAGGAGGAAGGTGTTCGGTCCTTAGACTGGCCAATTTGAAGCGCGCTATGCACCAAGGGGGGCCTTGGGGTTTTTGCCATAAAGTTGTTCCGTGAATAAAGTGTAACTTATGAACTCACAGCCTACTAGATGCCGCGGTCCGGCGGTTGTCTGTTGTGGGGCGTACGCCACTCGGCTGTCGGCGAGGGGTTTCTTTTTTTACTACGCGGATCTCATCACTGCTCTGATTCTGATTTGAGAGTGGGAAGTTGCGAGAGGGGAGAATATCCCATGCACGGCACCTGACTGTCACACCAACAATAGATCTTAGATCTTAGCTATGTCTAGTGTATCCTTGTAAGCGTCGATGACAAATTTGATGAGTCGTGATGAGAGTAGGGCTCCCATTAGTTCCAGACGCGGTATCGTGAGTTCTTTCATGGGTGCGACTTTTACCTTTGCCATAAGAAGATTCGCGATGGGAACATGCTCTCCCATCGATACAGCATATACTGCGGTAGCATAGGCCGCGCCCGACGCATCTGAAAAGGCGTGTAGTTCCACCTTTCTAGCAAAAATCAGCTGTCTTGGTGTCGTTAATTGCAAACAGCGTTGTAAATGATCGGCAATTGAAACCCACTCCTTTCGGTGTTCGACGGAAATGGGTTTGTCCCAGCTGAGTTTTTCCCTCCATAATTTTTGTAGGAGAATCTTACCTCGAACAGCCACCGGGGCCAAGATGCCCAGTGGGTCGAATATGGAAGCGAGGTTCTGCAGAATAGCCCTCTTGGTAGCCGCTTCCGAGGCGACAACCTTGAGGGGGTAGGAAATGGTGTCTTCGTTAGTATCCCATTCCATGCCCAAAACCTTAATCGTAGTGTCTTCGGCGGCCGCATCGTTTTCTCGGAACTTTACGTTCGCTTCTTGACAATTGGACACCCACTCTCGTAAATTGAGGCCGGCCTTTTCGAAGAGGGACCGGGACTGACGAAAGAAGAAATCCTCCACACCTGCTTCGGTGTCAAAGGTACCGAACAGGTTGTCCACGTAGATTTGGTTCAGAATAATCTCTGCGTAGTCGGTGTCTGAGTTTCGGACGTGGTGTTGAATGCAGGCAGCCAGCAAAAACGGACTGCAGGTGGCTCCGAATAAGACGGAAGTGAACCGATAGGTGACCAAAGGGCTTCTGGGGTCAGAAGGATCTTTTACCCACAAAAAACGCGTGGAATCCCTATCCTCCAACCTGAGACGTATGGCTAAAAAAGCCTTCTCAATGTCCGAGGATGTAGCGTATCGTCTCAGCCGAATTTTCAGAAGGATCTTGGTCAAATCAGTGATGAGGGAAGGTCCACTGTGTAGGCACTGATTAAGACTAGGATTGTTGGAAGAACAATCAAACACTAGTCTCAGTGCTGTG
>JABUQX010132969.1:10000-20000 GCA_015478945.1 Trachelipus rathkii | reverse complement strand
AACTATTTATATATATTTTTGTAAATTTTTTTATAATTTCTTTATAAAATTAATAAGTTACCCCCAAAATTTCAAATTGGGGAAATGGGGGAAAAATTTAAAATCATCGAATTATTTATAGTAACAAATGAATTATATATTTTTATATAAATTAATTCAGATATATATTTTTACGATATATTTAAAAAAGCTTTTATTAAAAAAATTAATATTAAATCTCATAAAATTTACAGTAATAAATGAATTATATATTTTTATATAAATCAATTATTCTTATATATATTTAAAAAAAAAAATATTTTATTAAAAATATTAATATTAAATCTTATAAAATTTTGAGTAGATGAGGGTTGATGGAATGGAGTAAGGAGAATAGAATTTGAATGGTTTTATTAAATTATCATGTTTCTGTTTCGTTTTTTAACAAAAACATAAGCAATGTTTTTCATAAAAAAAAACAATGAAAACCATGTTTTTTTTGGTTAATTTTTTTATACCTTTAAATGTTTTTATTAAATTATGTTTTTTTTTAAACAAAAAACTTTTCATGAAAAACAAAAAGCATATTTTTTTTTATTATTTTTTTTACCTTTAAATTTTTTATTAAAATATCTTTGACTCAATATTAATTATTTATTTTCATTAGTAATTATAATAATAACTATGTATTTTATTAATAAACTTACTTTTAAAATATTATTTATATGGTAAATATATGTATTTTTAATAAAGTAAGAGTTATTTAAATTGTTAACATGCTTTCAAAACTTCTAAACAGTAAATCTCTCCCTCTTACATTTTTAATGAGGGAGAAGGGGAGATCTGTGTTGGGATCTGTGTTGGGATCTGTGTTGGGATCTGTGTTGGGATCTGTGTTGGGATCTGGCTGGAATCTGTGTTGGATCTGTAGATCGTGTTGGGATCTGTGTTGGGATCTGTGTTGGGATCTGTGTTGGGATCTCTTTCTCTCTTTTTTCTCTATCTATGTCTCTCTTTCTGTCTAAATGTTTTACTCTTCTCTCTCAAATTATATCTCTCATTCTATTTATATATCTTTATCTCCCTCACTTTCTTCCATCTATCTATCTATCTATCTATCTATCTATCTATCTATCTATCTATCTATCTATCTATCTATCTTATCTATCTATCTATCTATCTATCTATCTATCTATCTATCTTCTATCTATCTATCTATCTTCTCTCTCTCTCTCTCTCTCTCTCTCTCTCTCTCTCCATCTCTCTCTCTCTCTTTATGTGTGTTTGTGTGTGTATGAATATATATCTATTTTTCAGGGGAGTGTAATAACCGTCATTTTGATTCGTGTTTTCTGGCTTCAATATATATAATTTTTGTTGTTGTTGTTGTTGTTGTTGTTGTTGTTGTTTTATAAGAAGAAAATAAGTGTAGAAATCTTGTCGTACTCTTTAGAAGATCAATATTTTTTTTCTCTTTCTAAAACTGTATCCTCCTCTCACTCTCATCTTGCTTCTTCCGGTGTCACAGTAGCTATTTTATATTGTAAAAAAGTACTCATTACTCGAGTGTTTTCCTATAGTTCCACTTTTGGAAGAAACTGGTTTTGATGTTCGTCTTTTCATGTCTCTTCCATCCAATTCGTTCATTCCCTAATATTGCTTTTTCTTTTAAAGATGCTGTTTCCACTGTCTCTGAGAGTATTCTCTGCCTCTTTCTGTCTCTCTGTACTCTGTCTCTGTCTTTTGTCTCTGTCTTTGTGCCTGTAAGTGTCTCCGTAAGTGTCTCTAAGCTATACTCTGTCTGTGTCTCTGTCTGTGTTGTCTCGTGTCTGTGTCCTGTCTCTGTCTCTGTCTCTGTCTCTGTCTCTGTCTCTGTCTCTGTCTTTGAGCTATGCTCTGTCCCTGTTCCTGTCCCTGTCCCTGCCTGTGTCTCTGAGCTATACTCTGCCTTTCCCTCTGTCTCTGTTTCTGTTTCATCCGCTGTCTCTGTACGGTTCTAACAGCATTCTACCTCTGGTTTTCAAAAACACATAATAATAAATATTCTTATGCCTATCAAATACGAATCTTTGCCGAATAGTTTAATCCCTTCAACCCACTAAAGACTGTCTTGTTTATCTGTTCTTCTCTTTCTGCAATTTGCGATTTTAATTTAAACCGAAAGATTTTGAAACATTCCTTTATCTTTTCTTACATCCCAGGTTGCCATGTTGCCATGTTGTCTTGCTGGCCAGGTTGCCACGTTGCCGTGTTGCCAGTGGCCAGGTTGCCAGATTGCATATAAGGGTTCTGTAGGAATTCCATCCTTTCTAGCTCTTTGTTTTCCCCTTCTTGGCATTTCGGTTAATATTTTGATGATGTTCTCGAAATAGATCGAAAGGTTTAAGCAGAGTCTGGCACAATCGACAGAACGGCAAGGGTCAGGGTTCGACCCCCCTTCCTAATCCTAGGTACCAATTACCTAGAGAAGTTCCCCTTCATATAATAAGGGTTGATTTCTATACTTCTATATTTCTGCATTTCATATTTTTCCTCGTCCGGATCCTAGGCTAACAATTATATATATTATATATATATATATAATATAAAAATATATATTATATATATATATAATATATAATAATATATATAATATATATATTATATACTATATATATATATATATATATATATTATATATATATATATAACTCATTATTTTTTTCATTTTGATAAAAAATAAAAAAGCTAAAAAATCAGCCAGGTGATTGCCTGAGACATAAACGGGGCTGTGAAGCAGTAATTTTCTTTACGACCTCTAGCACCGGCTCGGACAAATTGCCAGCTTCCTTGTTCATGCTTCATCATTTCAAAATATGCCAACTCCGGCTCTGTATTTCTTTGGTATTATGGAACAACATAAATAAAAATAATAAAATAATATAGGTGTATATGTCCGGCTCCGGCTCCGGTTCCCGGCTCCGCTCCGGCTCCGGCTGCCGCTCTGCTGATTCAGGGCCTCGGGGTGCCTTATTTAGATCTTTCTTCCATTTCGTTCTCTCTCTCCTCTTCTACCCTCTCTCTCCTCTCTTCTCTCTTCTCTGCGTCTCTGCTCATCTCTCTCTCTCTCTTCTCTCTCTGCTCTGCTTTTCTCTCTCTCTCTCTCTCTCTGCTCCTCTCTCTCCCCGGACTGTTTGTCATCCAAGATGTGTATTAAAAACCTGTTATACATAAATGTACTTAAATTTTGCCGATGCAGATATGGTGTGTGATGTTGGGTGTGTGTGTGTGTGTTGTGTGTGGGTGGTGTGTGTGTGTGTGGTGGTGTGTGTGGTGTGTGTTTGTGTGTGTATGTGTTTGGGTGTGTGTGTGGGTGTGTTCTGATGTGTTTAAGTTTATCAATAAAATTTCATTTTAATTTCAACAATTTACGACGTTCTTAAATCAGTTAGAAAGAGTAAGGAGGTTTCCAGGCTCCAGGCTGCCCAGGGCTGCCCCAGCTGCCAGGCTGCCAGAGCTGCCAAGTCTTGAAAATACTCTCTTCTTTCCTGCCCAATGGAATTTCTCAACAATTTGTTACTGAAAACCGGAAATCTTGTTCTCGCGTCTCTTAACGTCTTTCAAAATCATGCTGTATTAGATTTTGCGTGTATGTTCCCTCATATTATATATTTTCCCGGTTAGAAATTCTGATAAGATCTCTGTAGATATGTTAATTTCTACAGGAATTATGTAGAATTAGTGTAGTCTCTTTAAATTCGAGGTGGGAAATCTGAATTTGTTGGTTTCGCGAGCTGTGCCATGGGGATGCCCATTGGCAGATTTTACATCTTGAAAGCGTCGCTGGCTCACTTTAGATATGCCGGTGAGGGAAGGAGCTCTGAAAGCTGCGCTTGGTTTTCTAGTAAAATGTACATGCGTAAACATACATTTTTGAGCGAGCTTGTAATTAATAAATACGATAGTATAATATATATATATATATATATATAATATAGTATTAATAGATATATATATATATATATAATATATAGTATATATATACTGTATAATATATATAGTATAGTATATATATAAGATATATATTATAAGATAATATATAAATAATATATATATTATATATAGTATATACATATATATAATATATAAATTATATATATATATATATAAGGTATATATATATATAATCTAGTATATAATAATATATAGTATTATATGTATATATATATATATAATATATATATATATATATATAATAATATAATATATATATATATATAAATATTATATATTATTATATATATATATATATATACAGTAGTATATATATTATATATCTTCATTATGTATGATTAACTCCAATTTTTTAGACCAATAAATACGTATGTATCTTCATTCCATATGTATGTAGTGATTATGTATGTTGTATTATGTAGTATGTATGTAGGTTATGTATGTATGATATGTATGTATTATGTTATGTATGTATGTATGTATGTATGTAGTGTATGTATTTATGATGTATGTATGTATATGTTGTATGGTAGTAGTATATGATGTATGTAGGTATAGGCCAAATATCATAGAAGAAATTTACCCAATTTAAGAGACTGTATACTTTCGTTTTCTTTCATTTTATTTGATTACTCTTCGGTTTAACTTGACGGGTTCGTTGTTTATTGTTTTCTTTCATTTTAATAAAAAAATTTTTGAAAGTTCTTCAAAAAAGTTTTATATTAAAAGTCCCCCCCCATTCCCCTATATTGTTGATAATAGGGGATCGAAAGAGAGATAGAAATGTAAACAATGATAAATTTATGGTACTAATTAGATTCTTTAATATGAGGAAGAGCAGGAAAGAAAGTTGAACACATCAATGGAATACTTTGTGGTAATGTGCTATTTATTTTCGTAATATATAAAATAATTATTGTATTTATTTTTATATACTTAGTTATTAATTTATTTTTTAAACTTTTTTTTTTAATGATTTTAATACCCCAAATTTTTCCCCCCACCTCCGTCGATTATGGAATGGGAGAGGAATGGAGTCTTAAAATTTCAGATAATTTATTCTCTGTATTGGATTCTTTCATTTCTATTTATTTCTCATTTAGCTAATCTATTCTATATTTTAGGTTTTCTCTTTTGGTTTGTAGATACACTTACAAATGATTTAATCTTTAATAACTTAATTTTAAAAATTCTATTGGTTTTGGAAAAACTATATATTTAACTACTTTAAAATGCTTTAATCTTTAAAACAAGTATCAAATGAATTTTATATTAGCTTTTATATAAAAAATTAATTCATATATATTTTCACCATCCTTTTTTAAAAAAAAACTTTTATTAAAAATATTAATATTAAATCTCATTAATATTTACTATTAATAACTGAAACTTACATATTTTATATTAGATAAGATTGATTCATATGTACTTTATTACTTTCCTTTTTTTAAAAAAAGAAAACTGTTATTAAAAATATTAATATGAATCACAGCCTTTTAATTAAAAAAATTAAATATTAAATCTCACAAATTTTTGAGTAGTATGAGGGTTGAGGAGGGTGTTGATGATGAGTAAGAAAGAGATAGAATTGAATGGTTTTTTTTATTAAAGTTATTCATGTTTTCTGTTTTTTTTTAAACAAAAATTATATAACTAATGTTTTCATAAAAAATAAATAGTAAAACCATGTTTTTTTTGGTTATTATTTGTTTTATTACCTTTAAAAGTATTTGGGTTAATATTATCATATTTTTTTTAAAAGATTTTTCTTAAAAAAACAAAAAAACCATAACTAAAGACTATTTTTTGAAACTTATGTATATTATTTTATACGTAAAATAATTATTTATTATTTATATAATTTAAAATTGTATATTTTTAATATTATAATTTTTTTAAAAAAGTTAATACCTCATGGCCATAACCCTTTTCAAGAAAGGAAAGATTTAGGTAATTGACCTTGGAATTCTGGATGAGGAGTTGAGCACTAATATGGGGTGGTATGAGCTCTAGAAAGAGTGAGAGAAGAGAGAGAGATGAGAGAGAGAGAGAGAGAGAGAAGAGAAGAGAAAAGAGAGAAGTAAGAGAGAGAGAGAAGAAAGAAGAAAGAGACGAGAGAGGAATGAGAAAAAAGAAAGAAAAAATAGCAGAAAGTAGGAGTAACAAAAGGGATTAAGATAGAGAAAGAAGGTACAAAATAGCAGAGTAAGAGTAGGAAAAGCATTAAGATAGATAGATAGATAGATAGATAGATAGATAGATAGATAGATAGATAGATAGATAGATAGATAGATAGATAGATGACTTGGGAGACTTTTACAAGTTGGATAGCTGATTACATTGACTTCAAAATTCCGTAGATGACAATAGTAATGTATAAGATCCCCCCCCCCGTACTAAACTCCACCCATTTGTGGCCAGATTTTCAGAAATTAACAAAAATACTGAATTTGGTTTTAAATTTGAGAGCGACATATCTTTCTGGTCGCTTTTTTTTCTAATTATTTTAATTTTAATTTATTTTAATTATTTTTTTAGTTTATATTTTTATAATTATTATTAAAAATCATTACTTTGCTGATTCTGAAAATTGGGAATTGTTCCATACCAAAAATATGCTAGTTATTAACAAGTGTAAAATAAGTACAAAGCAAGTTTAAAATAAGTATATAACAAGTGTAAAACATTTATATATAAAAAGTGTAAAAAAAGTATAAAGGATGTCTAAAATAACTGTAAAACAAGGATATAGCATGTGTAAAACAAGTATAAAACAAGAAGAAACAAGTGTAAAACTAGTATAAAACATATATGTATTTCAAGTATAAAAAAAAATTAAAACAAGTTTAAATCAAGTGAAAAACAAGTATAAAGCAAGCATAAAACATGTTAAAACAAGAATAAAGCAAATATTAAACAAGTATATAAATCGTGAAAAACAAGTATAAAGCAAGTATAAAACATTTAAACAAGCATACGTAAAAGAAACAAGAATAAAGCAAATATCAAACAAGTATAAAGAAAATGCACAAGCAGTGCTCATGTTGGTTTGATTATAAAGATGTTTCACACAACAAGAGAAATGAATGAGAATGATGAATACTTTTGCCGGCAAGGATGTTCCGAGTGCATTCGAACATTCCGCAAATAATATCCGAGTATTTAATTGTAAGTGATGGTTGCTTGGAAAATATCATTGAGGGTAAAGGTGTGGTTGCCAGTATATATAAGTGTGTGGATGCAAATATAAATGTAAGTATGTGAATGCGGATATGAGTATACGGCTGTGCAGAGGGATATCGAAAAGAAAACGGAAGAGGAAATGAAATAATGATGTGGATGGGAGTATGTAAGTGGATGCGGATGTGGGTACGGATAGAGATGCTGATTCGGATGCGAGTGCGAATGTGAGTGTGAATTTGGGTGTAAATTCATCAATACTACGCTATAGGATATGTATTTTGCATGATAAGTATACATCCTTCCGTTCTGAAAATATATCGTTCAATAATATAAAACAAATGTAAAGCAAGTATAATGCAAGTATAAAGCAAGTATAAAACAAGTGTAAAGCAAGTATAAATCAAAAATAAAGCAAGTATAAAACAAGTGTAAAGCAAGTATATGATGAGCATAAAGCAAGTATAAAACAAGTATAAAATAAATAAGAAACAAGTATAAAATAAATAAGAAACAGGTATTAGGTTAATATAAAACAACTATAAAACAAGTATAAAGAAAGTTTAAAACAAGTATAAAACAATTTCCACAAATCAGCGTTAATTTGATGTTTTATAATTATAATTATTTTATTAACAGAATTATTCTGAAAAGTTTTGAGAAAAGTTATAATAATAATAATAATAATAATAATAATAATAATAATAATAATAATAATAATAATAATAATAATAATAATAATAATAATAATAATAATAATAATAATGAGTAAGTTCCGATTTACTCCATATATATTTATGACATCAATATTAATATTTATATCAATATTAATATGTGAATGCAGCTACTGTGGAACAATAGCTAGAGTGACAGAGTCATAGGGGGCGGGTACGGGTACGGGTACGAGTTCAGTTCGATTCGATCCTCTTTCAAGTCCTAAGTAGAAATTACGAGTGCCTAGAGTAGTTCTCCGCCTAGGCACCTAGAATAGGACACTGCCTATATGAGGTGTGAACTTTTCTTAATATATATAGTATATATATATATATATATATAATATATTAATATATATATAATATATATATATGATATAATATATATATATACTATAAGAGATATATATATATAATAGTATATATATATATATATATATATAATAGTAGAGAATATATATAGTAATATAATATATATATTAATATATAATATATATATATATATATAAGATATAGTAGTAATATATTATATATATATATATAAATAGTTAAGTATATATATAATATATATATATATATATATATGATATATAATATATTATATATATATATATAGCATCGAATATATTAATAATACACCTTTACGGCATCTAAATTGATACTCTATCTGACATCAATAATAATAATTATACTTTCACGGCATCAATATTGTACACTTTCAAGGCATTATCAATAATAATGGTCATATGCATTTATGGCTTCAATGAAGGTTGCCGAGTTGTTAAATATTTTTCTTATGGTCTACAACTCGGTATAGCTTCTTTCATTTTAGTATTAAAGTTCTGGAGGTATAGATTCTTTCATTTTAATATTACCAGGTCTGGCTCCGCGGTTCCATCATTTTAATATTACCAGGTCTGGCTCCGCGGTTCCATCACTTTAATATTACCAGGTCTAGCTCCGCAGTTCCATCACTTTAATATTACCAGGTCTGGCTCCCCGGTTCCATCCCTTTAATATTACCAGGTCTAGCCTCCGTGGTTACCATCTTTAATATACCAGGTCTGGCTCCGAGATTTCATCACTTTAATATTACCAGGTCTAGCTCCGCGGTTCCATCACTTTAATATTACTAGGTCTGGCTCCGCGGTTCCATCTTTAATATTACCAGGTCTGGCTCCGCGGTTCCATCACTTTAATATTACTAGGTCTGGCTGCGCGGTTCCATCTTTAATATTACCAGGTCTAGCTCCGTGGTTACATCATATTAATATTACCAGTTCTGGCTCCGCGGTTCCATCATTTTAAAAATTACCCGACTCCGATTCTTGCTCATGTTTTAGCTCCTGCTCCGGACTTGGTTCGGTTACTTTAAAATTATCCGGGTTTTGTTTCTATCAGACATCTCTTATACCTTTGGCTCTGACTCCAGTTCATGCTAAGGCTCCATCATTTTAAAATTACCCGGCTCCGGATCTGTCTCCGGCACCGTCACTTTATAATTATCCGGCTTTGTTTCTCAATCTGACCTCTCTTCTAACTACGGCTTTGAATCCGGTTCTTAATCCGGCTCCATCATTTTAAAATTACCTCGCTGCGATTCTGGTTCCACGTCCAGCTTCGGCTCCGGCTCCGGCGCCGGCTCCGGTTCCACCCTGCTAAAATTCCTTTTTCATTCACACTTATGAAATCATGGTTCTAGGGTTGTTCCTAGGCTCCGACTCCGGCTCCGGCTCCATATTCCAGACTCCGGGCCTCGACTCCAGCTGCGCAGTCTTGGCATTAATAATTATCCACCATTATGGCATTAACATTTATACACTTTAATAATAATAATAATAATAATAATAATAATAATAATAATAATAATAATAATAATAATAATAATAATAATAATAATAATAATAATAATAATAATAATAATAATAATAATAATAATTCGGAAAATTTGCCAAGAAATTGATTTAATAGTCCAGTGACAATTCCTTTACCGTACCCCTTGAGTGTTACCTGAAGTTACTTGAGTGTTCCTTCATGGTTTCTTTACCCTTACTTAATAATTTCAGCATCACTTGAGTGTTGCTTGAGAGTTCCATTAGGACCCTTATTACGACCCATTCCATTTTAGGCCTTCA